>PVJX010012040.1:0-51523 GCA_004027295.1 Dolichotis patagonum | reverse complement strand
ACTCAGGAAGCAACTGAAAGGAAAAGCGCTCAAATACGAAGTCCCGGGGGCTACCATTAGAGAAGCTAAGTTCAGTGGTTATGGTGCTCTCGCCAAGTCCAGCATGAGCGATTGACCCCGCGCTGATGCGACTGGCTTGAGCGGCCCCCCATGGAGCTGAGCCACCAGCACGCATTACTTGCACGGAGCTGTCATGAACTCATGCAACAGCTGCACTGACATGTTGAAGTCGGAGTTCAGGGAGCTCAACGGGAATGGAGCCAGAGAGGGACTGGCATTGACCCACGGTTAGTACTGGGAATAAGACCCTCCCATGGGAAAGGGCAACCAACTGGACGACATGTTGGAGTCTGGCAGGAGGGGCCCAATTTGGGAATGGCAGTGACTTCAGTTGGCTGTTCTGCTCCTGGGGTAGATTGGGGGGATCTGCTTGGCCTGGGTCACACCCCTGTCCAGGACCCAATAAGTCATCCCAAACTGATTCCCTATGTGTGGTGTGCAGTGACGCAGTGAAGGTCTGCAAAGGTTGGCTAGCCTGGAGGAGAGAGGGCAGCATGCGCTGCCCCTGCCTGCACCTCAGTGACTGACAGCGGACTGGAGAGGGCAGAAACCCCTAGCCAGCACACTTCAGAGGAGCTGTAACCAACAGGGAAAGGGGCTGGGAACTCCACTGTACACTTGTATGGAAGGAACCAAAAACATGACGAGAGAAAGAAATAAGAAAAAGCCCCCAGCCCCCAACCCTGAGAATATTGATCCAGGAGAGGTAAATACAAAAGAGATTGAGGGCAGCAAACATGCAACATCAAACACAGCATCAGCAGACATAAAGAGATATCTTCGGGACCTCGTAGACCAGCTCAAAACTGAAATATTAATTAAAGTTAAGCAAGATATAAGTAGATTAATAAAAGAAATGCTAAGCACCTAACAAAAAGACACAGATGGAAGAATGGAGGAACACAAAAGAAGGAGAGAAACATTTGATGAAGAATATAAAGAAAACCTAGAATACATGAAGCAGATTCAAAGAGATTACCACGAAACTAAAAACTCCATTGAAAGCTGGCAAAACTGCTTGAAGAAAACTAAGGATAGACTATCACAACTTGAAGACAGGTTCGCAATGTGTGATCACAAAAGGAAAAATCTCTTAAAAATAACAAGGAAACAGGCAGTAACAATACAAAGCCTAGAAGAGGAGGATCTACAACTTAAGAATAAAATGTGAACGAAGAAGCAGGAGTCAAAACAAAGGAATTACAAAGGCTATTCACAAAAATTATTAAGGAAAACTTCCCAAGCATAATATAAGGAAATGATATGCAGATGCATGAAGCATTTAGAACTCCAGCCATCCACAACCAAAACAGAGCTTCACCCAGACACATAATAATGAAGATCCCAGAAATTCAATATAAGAACAGAATTTTAAAAGCTGTCAGAAAAAAGAAACAGATCACCTATAAAGGAAAACCCATCAAAATCACAGCAGACTTCTCAACACAGACCATCAAATCAAGAAGAGCTTGGAGCAAAGTAATCCAAGCCCTGAAAGAAAATAACCTCCAGCCCAGATTGATGTACCCTGCAAAATTGTCTCTCAAAATTAATGGAGAAACAAGATGCTTCCATGACAAAGAGGAACTGGGGGAATTCGTGACCACCAATCCAACCCTACAAAAAATACTGAAGGACATTCTAGAGAGAGAGAAAAATAATACCAGGATTTCAGGAACAGTGGCAGAGAGGCCTCAATGAACAGGGCAGACAATGGAATGAAAGAGGAAAATAGACAACCATTGGCAGAAAAATAGAATAGCAGAAATGAGGCAGAGAAGGTTGGCTGTAATCTCTAACATAGTTGGCCTTAATATACTAAAAAAAAGAAACACAGGCAGAGTAGATCAGGAGATAGGGTCCATCGAGATGCTCTGTATTGGAAACATAATTAACCTGAAAGAGGGCTTATGGACAGAAAGTCAAATATGAGAAAATAATGCTCTATGTGACAGGGAACCAGAGAGAAATAGGGGCAACTCAATCAGCACCTGCAGATAGGTTGAAAGGACATGATACTTTTGTGCAGTAAAGAACTACTCAGCTATAAGGAAGGAAAACTGTGAGGCTTTTATAGGTAAAGGAATACAACTTGAGATCAAGCCCAGGAGTTAGAAGGTTCAGAACCAGTT
This sequence comes from Dolichotis patagonum, assembly GCA_004027295.1. Lineage (NCBI taxonomy): Eukaryota > Metazoa > Chordata > Mammalia > Rodentia > Caviidae > Dolichotis > Dolichotis patagonum. Next base: position 49,331 of record PVJX010012040.1, on the reverse strand, counting down.
AGGGTAAATAGCAGGTTGCTCCCCGCAATCTAAAAACTGAGGGAGTTAATGGGACCCAAAATGTGTAGTGTACCTTGTGGGAGTGAAAAGGGAGGAATTGTCAAAAAAAGAAGGCAGAAGATATTGTTAATAGGGTAACAGGATTTAAAATCTACATTATTCTCACCATTTTGTTTAGATGGATTATGTTCTGTTCCAGTTTGTCTACTTACACTAGATTTGAGGGCATGGAAAACTACCCCCAAAATAGCAGGATATATTATGGTAATCATCCTTAATTTCCTATTAACTTAATCTGAAGCCTTATATAATTTACACTGTCTTATTATGACTGATCTTATTTGAATCTGGTTTGTTAGATTGCTGATTTGTATTGACTGATTTTATTTGAATCTGTTATGATTGATAGTATCAAGTTTAAGAGTATAGGAAACTATACTGAAGATGACAAGATTCACTAGGATATCCACTCTGGTTTGATTATTACCTGCTTTTGAAGTCTTATAATGTCTCCAATGTTTTGTTTTTATCAATATTGTTATATACTGCCGAGACATCATAGTAACCATTGTAGACCACCTTGTGTTGCGGTTTTATATGACTTCTTCATTTCATTTTTTTCTAGGAATTTGTTTTGTTTTGTCTTGCTTTGTTATGTTTTTCCCTCTAATACAGAAAGGATAAATATACATGTAGAGACTCATGCATGCATAGAGCTTATAAACAGTTTATGAGAACCAATTATATAATGCATGATGAAATGAACAACTACTTTGAAGGAAAAAAGACACTACAGTACCCAGTGCTGATTCTGAAGCATCATGATATGAAATCCAGCAATACTATCATTCTTTGTTCAGAGTGACTTTAGCCTGTTTTGTTTTGCTTAAGTTCAACATACATGAAGGTATGGACAGCTGTTTTGAAGAGAATGAGAGACACTATGACAGCCATTCTTGGCTTCCCTAATGTCTGGTCTTGAAGACCTAAAACGCCTTCCTCATCCTGTTCAGATCAGCTCCATACTATGTTGTTTTGTGTGAATTCTCTGTATGTGAAAATATTTTCATATTTTCAAAAAATATGAAAATATGTATGTGAAAATACATGAAAATACGGAAACTGTTTGGAAGAAAACAATAGACAAAATGATAGATAGTGACGATCTCTGATTGTCTTGCTTTGAAATTTATTTCTCTTACATTGCTTTCTTGTGGTCTGTTTTGTTGTGTTTAATTTTACCCTCTTTAAAATTAAAAAAAGGAAAATGTGATATACACACGCATAATGGAGTACTATTCAACCGTTAAAAAGAATGATATTCTGCCATTGGTGATGAAATGCGTGGATGGAACTGAGGACACCGTGTTAAGTGTAGTGAGCCAGATGCAAAAATATGAATATTGCATGCTCTGTCTCACAGGTCAAAACTAATGTGTTGATCCCAAAGTAGGAGAGAATAGAAGAGCAACTACTAGAGGTTAGGGAGTATAGGGATGGGGTTGGGTGGAGGGAAACTGGGTAGCTGTTACCAAAACATAGTTAGGTAGGAGGAACAAGTCTGAGAGTCCTACAGCACCATGTGGGGAGGGACTATAGTTCACAATAACCTGGTATATAATTTAGGAAGAACTGGAAGAGAGGAGCTCGGCAGCTCCAAATATAAAGAAATGATAAAGAGATGGAAATGTAAACTCTACATATTACATAGATATATGTAAACATCACTCTGTACCCCTTAAATACATATAATTGTTATGCCCTGGGGCTGTTGCACAGTGAAGGGAGGGAAAAGAGGAGGGTTGGTGTCTTTGGAAGGAATTCTGTACAAGCACATAGCCTAAAAAAGGAAAGCACCTTTCTTTCCCCATCCCATATCCCTTGTGAGTGGTCTCTTGAGAAAATTACTCAGCCCAGAGTTTGGAATATTAGGTCTATATGTGGGGCATTCACTGTAATTCTAGACTTTCCTTTGGCTGCTTTAACTAAAGCCAATATCCATATGCCTGTGCCCTGCAGTTTTAATTGAAGGAGGGCAGTTGTGCTGAGGGCCACTTGAAAAGGTGCTGTACTTTCTCAAGTGTCCTGACAATTTCCTCCCTGTGTGAAGCCATGGTGAATCAAACCTAAGAGACAGAAAACTTCAAAGGATCTCAGTGTCTAGAAGTCACCGTCTTCATTGTAAGGTGAGCACACTGCATGTTGAGGAGCTAAGATTTACCCAAATCATACAGACAGGCTGAGGTTGTAATCAGACTTGTGTGATCAGGCTACGAAGATTCTCACATGCCACGAGTCTTCATCAGAGAAGGAACGGAGAGACACTGTTTCTTATCAGGACCTACACTGCATTAGCTACTCTTTGTTAGGACCTGCATTGCATTAGCTACTGTTTGTTATTGTCTCCATAGTAATCCTGGAAAACTTGAAATTATTTTACTAGGAGGAACCTATCCAAATTCACCAGTGGCCATTTGTAAAGTTAAATAACCAAAACACAGTCCCCAAATGGTTAAAATACTGTGCAATGAGAATCAAATGAGTGGTTAAACCCTTAAATTGTTAAAGGAGGAGAATCTCTTGGGAAGCCATCACTGAAGGATGAAGCTGCCTTAAAGGATAACTAGAGGCTGAACAAAACAAAACAAAATAGGGCCAGGCACAGAAGTGGTCACTTGTAATTCCAGCTATTTGGGAAGCTGAGGCAGGAAGATCATGAGTTCAAGACCATCCTGGGTAACATAGGCAGACTCTGTCTCAAAACCAAAAATAAAATGGGCTGCAGAAGTAGCTCAGTAGTAGCAGACATGCCTCACATGGGCAAAGCCCTGGGCTCAATTATCAGTCAAAAAAGAAAGAGAAAGGAAAACAGATAACCAGAGACCAATGAGATTCTCTTCCAAGCAGGGGAACAAATTGAGCTAAAAGATGCATATGGAGCGGTGATTTTTATACAGTTATTGCACACACATTTATTAATTCAATCACTATTCAGCATTTATTCTTTGCCAAGTCCTAAATTCTGTGCAGTATACTTATTTAGGTGTCTTTCTTCAAAGGAACACACATGTAAGAGAAAATAAATACTATGAAATGGCATTGAGGAGGACAGAAATGAAAAGATAACAATGAAAAGCTATAAAGTTATAAGACCCATGAAAGCAGAGAATTTTTGTTTTATTCACTGATGATTCTTAATGGCAGCCACACAAAATATTGGTTGAATGCAATGAATGTACCACTGTTATCAACATTACTGTATGGAAAAGATTCTAAACTTGGTTTTGAACTCAGCTGCATCTCCTTGTTGGATCTCAGTTTCTCTGCTTTGTGGAAAGATGTGTTTATTCTCCAGCTTTTTATTTTAAAAAGGCCACATATGTGACTCTAGGTCCTCATCATCGTATCACATCAGGAGGCATACTACATAATTGCTCTGTTATTGGCTTATTTATTATTACTGTCAGGTTTGTAATTTCAAAGAAGAAAAGGTGCTTTTACAATAGAGAAATTAGGTAGACAACACCATCATCAAGAAATCAACCTAATATAGCCTCACACCCTACAGTTTCAGCATGCACTGATGATCATTGCCTATATCCATTATTAAGATGCTGGTTGCAAAACAAGAGATCTTCTGGCTCCATGATTCCTTCTATATTTATTCCTTGGCATTCTTGTGGGCTAGGTGACTTTTAAGGTCTTTTATGACTCAGATGTTCTGTATCTCTGTAATTAAACCTGATGGAATTTATTTGTGGGTAGACAGTTTGGAGAGTGAGCCTTTGACAAATGATGCTCAGCACACGGTGTTAGATGGAGCATGGAGCCTAGGCTTTTGTACTATTAGAGAGGTCATCAAGCTTCGGTGGGTTCTAAGAGGTTCAAAAGGGAGAGGAAAAACCCCTTTGACTTTTCCTCTCTTCGTAAGGATTGTAGGATATTGGCCTTTCCAAGTGGCCTCCTATCTTCTCTGGACTAATGGATGTAAGTGAATTACATGGCCTAGATGAAGTGCCCCACTGCAGCCAATCCAGTAAGTGGCAACAGAATAAAAAAGAATATGAATTTTTCACTTATGAAATCAAGACGCCATTGGCTTAATCTAGTGGGCCTTGGAATCATCTCAGAACTTCCTTAGCTTCTATCTTCAGACTCTTAGAGATGTCAGCTGGAGCATCCTTTTACATTACTCCAGGGCTACCCACCCTCCATGGTAAATAGCACAAAAGGGAGAGGTGAGTTTCACAAACTTGTTTATATGGGTCCTCTAAAGGAGACTAGAATCTAGGTTCCTAGTCTAGAAAAAAGTCAGTAAGCTCTCACTGCCTGGATGTCACACAGATCTGAGTGCCACAGATCTTTTCCACCAAAGGTTGCCAGAAGTTTTCAACTAGTGGTTTTGTGTCATTTATCTTTCTCTGGCTAATTCTGCTGAGATTGAAAACAGATGACAGAGTTGGCCTTCAGTAAAGTTGGGGATAAGGTTCTTCCAGAGTTCTGTCCATAACACTGAGCCCAGATATGGAGTGTATGTGATGCTCATAAAATACTGTAAAACCATCTACACTAGCAATTGTGGCCAAAGGCTTGGAAAGATCCTTACTCTTCTCTGAAACTCCTTTTGCTTATGGAACTGTCATAATGTCGATACTCGCTTTGTGCTCAACCTTACTCCATGCAATGGTAGTCTGCATCAGTACCATGTGTAAGGCCATTCATTTGGGCATCTGAAATTATGTTGACCTAGCTCTGAAGGAAAAAAAAAACTACATTGGCATGCCTAATATAGGCAATAACACGCTGCTTGGCTGGACTGACCTGGGATGGAATGCTCAATCAGGAAAAGAAAGGTAACCTTGTGACTCCGATGGGAACCTGAACAAATCAACTGGTGATCAGTCTTGGACTAGACTTGGGCAGAGAGGTAGTATGAGAACAGGATTTAGAATGAGACCACATCTCTCTCACATGCAAGAGACTGGTAGACTTATCAATAGTCTGAATCAAGTTCCAAGGGAAAGGAGCCTATGTGGGTGCTAAAACTTCTTCCTTATTGCCCTCAACAGAAAGATTCCTTTTTGCCTGCTTCCAACTACATGAACACAAATGACTCCCTCCAAAACTTCTACTTAGGAATTCAGAAATTGGCATCATTTGGGAATTACAAGAGTTCCAGGGATGGGACATCATCATTTCAGTAGCCAGAATATTACTGAATATTCTGCCATTAAAAATTACTCTGTTTGGGTTACGCTTGGGTTTGGTGTCTTCTCATTTACACTTTTGGTGCCAATAAACTTAAAAATAAAAACTCTGTGTTTTACCACTTATATTCCAGGAAGACAAATCATGTGTACTAGCTACTCATTACCCTAGTAAGTGCAGTCTTTCTTGCTTAGGTCACCTCATATGAAGGTCACTCATCAACTGATAGATCAACTTCCCTGGATCAGGACCTCATCTGTGACCTAAGGGGCCATCACTCGATTCTCAAGGAATAGTTAGGGCCATTTTCTTCATTAAAGGACAGTGGACCATGCAGTTCTCTTTAGAAGGAAATGGTGAACATGGCAGTCTCTGTGACTGATGTGTATGGTCTAAGATTTCTGACAGTATAATGGCTGGAAAAGAGAGAGAGAGATAGAGCCATTATGGGCTCGTCTTTGCAAAAGAATACATAGATGGTCACTCAGTTCACCTAGTTCAGTGATGGAGAACCTAGGACACGCATGCCACAGCAGGCTGTTTGTTATCATTGAAAGTTCTGAAAGGTTCGCCATCACTGACCTAGTTTATTTCTGCCCAAAGCTGGACCTAGTATCATAGCCCTCAAATCACTGAGTGTACACAGGACCATCTGTGACTTAGGCTACACAGAATGACAGCTCTATTCAGGGCCAAAGGTGCTGATGGAGGCTAGATGGCTTTCCCCCATATTGAAAGTCTGCCTAGGCCCTGCAGCGGAACTCAACAGAGCAGCTGTCAACCTCTGTAGAGGAACTGCTGAGTGAGTGCTCACATGTCTTGTGTGCTTCCTGAAGAACATGCTTCAACTTGCGTTCTCTGCTATATTTGAGTGGTTGAAAGTGGATCCAGCAGGAACTAGACATCTGCAGCATTAGGTGGCAACACCAGATTGTTACTTTTACTGGGCTGAGGCTTAAATTGAAACAGGAGCTGAGCCTGGCACCACATATATGCAAGACCCTTCTCAAATTTCTCAGCTCAATGCTACTGTCCTTTTGCTTAAGTTAGCTCCAAAAATAGCATCCACACTGGACCACAGGCCAGTGGGCAAGGCGAGGTTAAGCATGCAAATATATGGCACATGGCATGCTACACAAAATGGCATCCCTTCTTTTCTTGGTGAGTACTAAGGAAATACTGCTCCATGTGAATGGGAAAATCAGTGACTAGAACCCAGTGCTCAGTGGAACTGATATGGTCTTTAGTGAGGAACTCAAGCCTGAGTTAAAAAGCTCATTTTAAAAAAAAACAGTAATCCAAAGACTGTTTTAAGTCAAAGGATTCTATAGACATATTTGAAAAAGAAAATTCAGTGCTTTATACACTTAGAGGGGAAGTTTGCTGGGTAACAACAGCTCTTTAGCTCTCTAAAAGCCCTTATCAGGGCTTGTAAGTGATCTTTTTCCTGCCCAGTATCTAAGGAGTCATTTGGAGACAGACATCTGTTTAGCAGTCTAAGAGCCCCAGACAGAAGACAGAGACATTCATTTTCCTTTACTCATAGCGCAGAAGCGAGGGAGGACTGATTCTGTGGCAATATTCCATGCTGGCCTGGCTTGTAGCTGATGTGGGCAGAACACTCCAGGATGACAGTTAGACACTATCCAAAGAGCCATGGATTACCAAATGAGGCCTACAAACCAATGAGAAGAGTACTTTTGAACCTGGAATGGATGTAAGTAGAGAGGCCTTTAATTAGAGGTGTGCTGTTGATGAGGTTACAGAATGGTGAGGTAGAAGTGGTCTCATCCAGGAATCGGGACATTTGGGTTCTATGCCATGACGAAATGGCTGCATGACTTTGAGTAAACCCATCCCTTCTTTGGGCCTCTCTAAGCCACATCTACAGATCTACATAACTTTCTGGGCAACATCTACACAAAGAATTTGGAGTTATTTTCCAGCTCTGGTATTCTATTGATGAAGATAGAAAAGCTGGTGGCTAAGAGAATCTCAAAAGTCTAGGACATACCAAGTAGAGAAGAATTACTGGTTTTACTCTTATGTGGGCTGTTTAGTTTTATTGAAAAGTATAAGCAAAGGAAAGATGCCTTTTCCTAGCTAGACCCCTTGCTTCATCTCAGCCAGCCATCTTTTTGTTTGGTACAGGGAGGAGTAGGGGAGAGAGTGTGAAGGGCTCAGTCTGAGCCCTGTCCACTGCTGGACAAATACCTTGAGACCTAGCCTTGTTCAGGATGGGTTGGTCATCATCAGTTTCCTCATGGTAGGACAGTAGTTGTATTATTATAGGTTTGGAAAGAGCCTCCTTCAGCCTTTTGTGAGTAATAGAACACAATGAATCTTAGGTTGAGTATTACAGTAGCTGTACAGACAGCCATGTATTCAAGGTAAGTGCTGAGCCTCTGAGCTCCAGAGTCCAACTGTAGCCTGAATCTTGTCACTTTGCTTCTCCCAACAGAACCAAGAATCATGGATTTTAGTGTTTATCTTGGAAATCAAGAAGCATGAAGTAGTGGGAATAAGAAATTTGGTGACAATTCCAGAAGAAATGATAGCTGCCCTTTCAGGGGACTTAAATTTGATAGGAGATAAGTACAAATCAAGAAGCTTCCCATTGTCCCTCAAATCTTGTTCCCTTCTTAGAATCAATGATGTGTCAGTGGAAAAGAATTATGAAAGGGACACTGGCATCAGGACTCTGTCATAACCCAGTCATGATAGGGGTTAGTTAGTACCAACATAGACATTCAAAATTATTGGAGATTTCAGGGCAAATTTGTGTTAGAGCTTGTTAACCTGAAAGCATCTGAAGAGTCACTGTAAATTTCTTGTCAAAACAAAACACCCCCTTCATGCATGCCAAGGGTAGAAAACAGTTTTAGTTTCCTTTAGACTATTATTGGAATCTGCCTTATAAAGCACATTTAAGGGCTTCTGGAAAGTTCGTTGCTCAAAAATACAACATGAGAGCCTGCTGGTTGCTAGGGGCTAATCTGGCTGTTTAAGCTGGCTATCTTATCCCCCACCTTTTTTTTTCCCTATCATTCTATGACAAAGGGTGGTAAACCGGAAAGAACTCTGGACTTGGGTTTGTGTCTTAGTAGAATCTATTTTACCTTTCCAAATCTTGGCTTTCTATTCTGTACAGTAATAGCACTTACCTCATATGTTTGTTTTGGGACTAAAAGAGAGATCGTATATGTAAATCACCTAGCACATCATCCAGCATGTTGTCAATATCAATACACAGCAGTTAGTATTTGTTCTCATGAAGCCTCACAGTAGGGGCCTGGAGCTCTGTAACAGATCTGAGAACATGGAGGGAAGCCTATTGATCACTAAAAATCGTGAGGAGAAAGAAAGAAGAAAGGAAAGGAAGTGGAAGGGCCATGGAGAAATTTTGTGTGCTTCCCTGACAACCAGCCCCAACTCCAGGAAGTAGGTTTAGAGTCAGAGGCACCCACAGGTCTTCCTTCTATAAATGTGTCCAGAACAAACCATTTTCTCCCTTGCTTTAAGAGCATATTGGAGTTAGGTATGTTGGTGCATGCTTCAATCCCAGGACTCTTGGGAGCCTGAAGCAGAAGCACTGAAAGTTTGAGCTCAGCCAGGGCATTTTAGCAAAACAGCAAGATCTTGTCGCAAAATAAAATAAAATAAAGTAAAGTAAAATAAAATAAAATAAAGATTCAGGATGTAGCTCAGTGTGAATCCCCAGTATCATACTAATACTAATACTAATACTAATACTAATACTAATACTAATACTAATACTAATGAAATAAGAGTACATGGGAATCTCTGCTCAACCTATTTTCCCCAACTCCGACAGTCTCCAGTTGTTTGACTCATAGAAATATGAGATGAAATTGTTGAGGTTAGCAAGTCCAAAAGTTGTGTCAGTCATGCTTAAGGGGGTATAGCTTTTCATTCATGGAGCAAGTATGTAACAGGCAATGCAGCAAATATCATCAACCCTCTCATCCTCACTTTGTCAAATTATGTGGTGTTACATGATGTCCCGATAGAGTCATTCGGGCAGCTGCCATACTGCATTAATTGCAAAGAAGCTGGATTCCATACAAGGTGTTCCCAAAGGTTCATTACTAAATACTCAGCCAGCAGTGAAAGGTTGCATTGGGTGACAAGGACACTAAATCCTTCTATGCATTAGAGCTCCAAGAAAGGGCAACTGGAAATCACACCATGATTTTTCTCTTTTTCATTTCCAGAAGAGAGAATGTATAATTACTCACTTGGGTCATTCCCACCCTTTCCTTGATGTTTTCTGGCTTTTAAGGCACTTAAATGCTTGCTGCTTTGTGTTCAAAATCTTACACCACAATTTCTTCATGAAAACAATATGTCTTTTAAATTAACACTAAATAAAAATGTGAATGTCAATGGAACACCATCCTGTATAAAGTGTCCAGATTTAAAATGAGGTTAATGACTTCTGACCTCAAATTCAATCTCTAATCTCAAATTTCTGGCTGCTTGGAAACTATCTCCACTTGGATATTCCATGACAACCTCCATTTTATGTTCAAAACCAAATGTTCCACCTTTGCTCTAAACCGACTCCTCTTCCCATGTTTTTCACTTTAGTTGAGGACACTACCATGACCCCACTACCCCGGCCTGGAAACCTTGGACTCACCCTAGTTCCCCTCTTCTCTTCATCCAGTCTTTGATGGATATTAAATTGTGATTGTGCTGAATTTAACTTGCTTTTGAATTAGCCTTTGCTTTGCCTTTGCAACTTTATTCTCATTGCCACCATCCCAGACCCAGTCCTCGTCACACCATGGCTGGATTCCTGGAAGAGCCCACTTACTGGCCTGATTTCATTTTATCCATCCTTTTTGGCCACCACAAGATTAATCTTCCTACAAACCTGCTCTCAGCATGTCATACCTCTCCTCAAAATTCTCCAACGGCTGACTTGCTTATTGTATTAAGCCTAGATAAACCTATCATTTGAGGTGCTCCTATTATTTTAAAACACCTTCACTGTCTATATAAACCAGAACTCAAGCTTGTTCTTGCTTTTAGGCCTTTGTTTGTGTTCATGCCCTCTTCCAGCTTCTCTGATTTATAAACCCTTCAATCTTTTAGGGCCTTTATGAAGTCCCAAGCTCTCTTTGACTTGTCCTGTATACATGGAGTATTTCCTGTGTCTACTACCTACACCATGTGTTAGCAACTAGTCAGATAATATAAATTGATTTATTGATTAATCATGGTACTAGGAACTGAACCTAGGCCTAGTGTATGCTAAGCAAGGGTAACATTCTCAGCCACATCTCCAGTCATAGGTGACACAAATTTAAAGATTCATATGGAATCAAGAGACTTGGCCTTACTACTCACTTAAGGTGTGGCACTGGAGAAGTTCCCCTGACTCCTGGCTTTATTGTCCTCCTCAGCAAAACAGCAGAATTCACCTATGACAATGTTTCTCAAACACCCATCATTTGCAAAGCACATTTCTATTTCCTATATTGGCAGTCTGGCTCTATATTTTTCCTCTTACTATGGAGGATTTAACTCAGGGTCTTGGCACTGAGCTGCATCCCAAACCATTTTTTTGATATTTACTTTGATACAGGTGTTAACCAAGTTGCTAAACTGCCTAAGCTGGGCTCAAACTTCTGATCCTCCTGTCTCAGCTTCCCAGAGTGCTGGGATAAAGGCCTGTGCCACCACACCTAGCTAGTCTGGATATCTATTTATTTACTTAAAACTTTTCTATTTGCTTGTGGCTTTAGTATAAATTTTATTATGGTAAACTGTAGATACAATTTTTACCACTTTTAGTATTTGAAGTGTACAGCTCCGCTGTATTAAGTATACTCATGTTGTACGATTTCTACCACCACCCATCCCCAGAACCCTGTTCATCTTCCCAAATTGAAACTGTCTCCATTAAACACTCACTCCCTAGTTTTCTTTCCTGCAGTCCCTGCCAATCACTATTCTATATGCTGTCCCTGAGAATGTCATTACCACAAGTATCATACAAGTAGAACCATTCGGTATTTGTCCTCTTATGTCTGGCTTATTTCACTTAACATAATATCCTCAAAGGTAATCAAGGTTGTGGCATATGCCAGAATTAAATGCACTCTGAATAAAAGGAAAGCATCATATTTGTGGAATCACAGTTTTATGGGATGTGTATAGTCCTTCTAATAGATACAAAATAAATATATGACTATTAAAAATAAAGTTTTTGTGTTCCAGCCCTGCTTGTATTCTGCTTTGCCTGGTCCTGGAAATACCTGATGCGATACTGTAGATGAAAAGCTACACATATAAAAGCAATGTGTCACACACATTATATCAGCCCAGCATCATGCCAGGAGCTGTGGAAGATTGACAAGAAGCTTAAAACATGTCTCCCACTCTCACAGAACTTAGCATCTGAAGAAAACAAATTAATCCAGATGGAACAAGTGAGGAGAGATGACTTCCGAGTCAGGCAGCCATTCAAGCCAGATGCAGTATGGGCAGGCTGCATGGATAAGATTTGAACGGAGTCCTGAAGGATTTGCAGAGAGAAACAAGAGAGGCCAGAACCTTTCAAGAGTAGAGAACAGCATCAGACATGGCTGGAGCAGTTGCCAAGTGTTTGGGTTGGCCCAAAGAGACTTGTCTCATCACACAAGGCCGTGAAAGCACTCTGGAAATTTCACTGCTTAGAGTTCTGTTCCTCAGGATGGTACTTGTGGAAAGGCAAACACACCTGGGCTAGTTTGCGTATGATCTCACTTACACTGTAGTGTGCATTAGTGAAATTAGGGTGCCTTCTCCCTAACAGTTAGGTGAGACAGGTGGGCTGAGGGATAGACTCTGATTGGTAGAGTCCCAGGAAGGTCATTTTGGAACTCCAAAAACAGTTTCTGCTGGAGAGGAAACTGGTAGAGAGCAGGGTTCACAATGTCAGCTGTGACATTTTGAGCATATGAAAGGGGACAAGTCCTAACCAGAATCTAATTGTAGTGGCTTGGAGCTTTTTGAAAACTGGGGTAACGTGCACATCTATGTCAGAAAAACTTCGAGCTTCCACACTGGACAAATGAAGGTTTGCTGCAGATGGGTCATTTCATTCGATGAGTATTTGAGAAGACTGTGATAGGTACAGAGATTTAGTTTTTCAAAACCAGGGATGTAACAGCCTCTCTCCTTTAACTTTTTACTTAAGTTTTTCCTTCTAGTCCCTTCAGATTTTATTACCTAGGTTTGACCTCAGGTTAGGAAAAAAAAATTTCCTTTGCAAAGACTGTTTCTTTCCCCCTGGAGGCTGTGGCTCTCAGTAAAGCCTCTTTCTTGAGTAGCTGGGATTACAGATAAATGTTATTTCTCTTCCTTTTCTGGGCTCTGAGGAAGCTTGTCTCCCCCAGGGCTGCACACAGGGCATCTCTTCCTGGCCAGCCTGCCATTCCCTGCAACTCGTACACCAGTTAACCCAGCCAGCCAGCCTTTGTTTGGCTTGGCAAGCCTGCTGCTAACTTAGGCAAAGACATTTAGGAAAACATTCAAAAAGCTTGACTCTGGGGCTTCAAGAATGAGCCTAAGACATGGAAGCTGTCTGCTTTTCTTTTGTTTTACTACTTTCCTCATGGAGCCAGCCCTACCCTGTCTAAGGGATATTTTGTTTTTAGTGCTCCAGTTAGTCAACAACTGAGTTAATTCACAATGCTTCCTTCAGAGTCCATGATGTGCTCAGCTCTATGTGGTAGACAGAAGAGGTAAAAGGCCCTAGCTCCACAGCGAAAGACCTCTCTCTCCCACACACATAGAAATCAAATGCTGAGTTCTCAAGACAGGGTGGTAGAAGCTTGAAGGTAAAATTACTGGGAGGGGGAGAGATTCCAGGAGCACAATCAGTGTTGATAGTGTTTGGAAAAGGAAGAATGGGATCCAGGAGGGAGAAGAAGTCTAGGAAGGCTTCTAGTAGGAAGTGGCTGTGTGCTGGACTTTGACAGAGGAGTTGAATTTGGAAAGTATATTTAGGTGAATTTTATCATCATTTCACACTTGAATGGAAAATTTCAAGCAATTCCTTACTGTATCCAGCATCACAGTTTGGCATTCAAGGCCTCTAATTACATGGCCCTCCTTGCCCCCACCCCAGCTCTCTATAGCATCTAACAGTGTCTCTTAATGTTCCTTTGCACAGGTTTCTCTCTCCACTCTCATGCAGTCCTGGCCCGAAGCACCTAAACACCTGTCTTTACCTTGGAATTCTCCATTATTCTACCTTACTTCTCTCCCTCTTCAATGCTTCAATGTTACCCATTTCTCACCAAGTTAAAAAAACCACCTCAACTCTGAAACTCTCCCTGTCAACACACATCCAACCATGACCATCTCCTTCCTTTGAATTTCTACAACACATAAGGTGTGTCCCTCTCATTTGATATCTGGCACAAACCATTTGTTCTAATAGCTCAGCAGTTACTGAGACTTTGAGGTTGCTAGGCACTAGGCTAAGTGTTTTATGAGCATCTTTACATTTGATCCACAGGACAATCTTCTAAGAAATTCTAATCCTCACTTTATAGGCAAAGGAATGGATGCCTGGAGGATTCACTTGATCAAGATCATACACTTAGTAAATGATGGAGCTCACTTTTGACTGAGCTTCTCTGTCTTGTTGTATGGGCATGGAGAGGCACATCATATGCAGCTTTTATCTTTTTTACTGGAGGGTTGAACCCAGGGCCTTTTGCACTGAGCTACACCCCCAACACCCTATCTATCTATCTATCTATCTTATATTTTATTTTGAGATATGGTCTTAGTCACTTAGTTTCCCAGTCTGCACTCAAACTTGTGATCTTTTTGCCTCAGCCTCCTAGAGTGCTGGAATTTCAGCAAGCACATAATTTTTATGAGAAAGAAGAGGCAAAGAGCAACACACACACACACACACACACACACAGCACTCAGTTGAAAATCATGTGAGTAATTCTCACTGCTACTCCACTCACCCAGCTTTGCCCTGAAGTTAATGTGAACTGGAAGGTGTGAATCTGCTGTTTCTGCAGCTGGTGTCAGATCCTGGGGCCTCTCACTATGTGATTCCGATGCTTAAATATATGTGCTTTCTATAATTTAACACAGCTCTTCAATATGAGCCAGTTGGCTTGGTTCTTTATTAAAGAAAGTGATCTGGTACAATGTTGGAGGAAAAAGAAAAAAATCTAAGTTTGACTTACTGAAAAATGGTATATCTGTCTCCAGTGTACTGCCTTGCAAAGGAATTTTTGAGGGGCGTATTGTCTATAAATGACTTTGTTGTTTCTTACAGGAACCTAACCACTTATAGGACAGGACTTTACCACACTTGTCTTGTTTCTCCAACTGGTGTGAAAACTCTGTTTGAGAAGATATTGCACCTTAAACTTCTTTGTATCTCTCCCACAGTGCCTAGCAAATTGATTTGAGAAGCACAGGGGCTCAACAAGCTGATTCTGGGCATTATTTAATAAATAGGCTCACTTCTGGGACAACTATAAGGTTCCTGGATATCACTAAGCTCTCCAGAAAATGAAAAGGAAGATAAATGCTATTATTTCATGACTCGTTGGCATCCTCTGAGCTATTTTTAGAAAGAGAGTCTGTCTTTTTTCACCCTGAGCTGGATCTACTGAGCACCTGACAGTTTCCTATGGATGCTTGTTCAGCTGTCACTTCCAGACTCCCGGTTCTATTTGCTCACTATGTCTCCTTGAGCAGGCCTGACTATTTTAGGTCTACACTACAGCTGTCAGCATTTCAGTCGTACCTTACATATTTCTAGAATTAGTTGGAAATATCTGAAGCCTGAAAAAGTAACTATAATGTTCTGAATATGAAGGAAATATTTAGGCAAGTATCAACTGGCAGCACATACGCTCACTAAAACGAATCAAGTCTCTGGTGATAAAACAAAATGAGAACAGCCTAGCTGAACCATTTGGGGCTACTTGCATTTTAGTATTTTGGGATGAGTTACCACACTATTTATATTATTGTATTAGCATTCAATGAAGAAATCCACCAAATATGAAAGTTTACTATAAATGTGAAAGACTAAATACATTTGTTTTGTCCTAATAGCAAATAATCATAATTCCTCAATGACTTCCTAAATAGGCAATGACTTCCTAAATAGGATCCCAATAACTCAAGATATAACAGCAAGAACTGACAAATGGGATGGAATCAAGTTAAAAAAAACTTCTGCACAGCAAAGGAAACGTTGTGAAGAGACAGCCCAGAGAATGGGAGAAAATCCTTGTTGGGTATATCCAGGATATATAAATAACTGCAAAAAACCTTAATGTGAAAAAAAAACAGAAAAACAAGGAAGTCAATGAAAAAACAGACAAATGAATTAGACATTCCTCAAAAGAAGACTACAAATAGCCAAACATAATGTGGGAAAAAAAAACCTTTGAACACCTTTACTTGTCAGAGAAATGCAAATCAAAACTACACTGAGATCCCATGTCACCCCAGCCAGAATGGCTACCATCAAGAACACAAAAAACAGTAAATGTTGGTGAGGATGCAGAAGCACAGGGGCACATTGTTGATGGGAATGTAAATTTGTTCAGCCACTATGGAAACCAGTATGGAGGTTTCTGAAAAAACTAAAAACAGAGCCACCATTTAGTCCATTTATTTCACGCCTTGGTATATTCCCAAAAGAATGAAATCCACCAAAGTGTAAAGCTACCTATGTAAGCACATTTATCCTGGCACAATTCACAGTAGCCAAGGTGTCCACTGATGGACTGATGGATAGAGAAAATGTGGTGCATGCAAACAATAGAGCATTATTCAGTCATAACAAAGAATGCATTTGAGTTATTTGCAGGAAAATGAATGGAAGTAGAGATCATCATGTTAAGTGAAATAAGCCAGACTCTCAGACAGACAAGCACTGTATTGCATATGTTCTCTTATTATGTGGAAATGAAAGAAAAAATGAAGACCACATGAAAGTAGAGGACAGACTATTAGAGAAGATGGGGATCAGTGGAAGGAAGGGTAATGGAAGGTTGGATATGATCAAAGTATGATATATGTGAGTATGAATATGGCACAATGAAAACCATTATTTGGTATAATTAATATGTACTAATAAAAATGACAAAAATAAAAAAAAACAAATATTCATGCCAGTTATACATATGTTCTAAGGATGCTTTAAAGTCAAGTTATATATTGTGACCCCAGTCTTTTAGATTTTCAATAATAATTTCTGTTCTCCAATCTGATAGGGTACAATATTGACCCAGAGCAATTACACTGTGGCTCTGAACCAAATTACTAAAATATAATTAGCTCTCTTGGAGTCAGGCCCAAGAAAAATAGAGAGTAAATTTTATGGGATAGCAAAACACCAATGCAAGATGAAGGTGATAGAGACTTCTTCAACTTTCAAGATCTAGTTAAATTTGGTGATTTAAGAGAAGGCAGGTCAAACATTTTTCTTTTATACTTCAAAGTTCTTCTGAAATAATTTATTTGGGTGTGTTGGAGGGAAGTATCAAATCCCTCTTCAATTTTGCCATTTAATAAGTTACTTTTGTAATACATAATGGAATAAACAAAATCACTGAGACTGGGGTTTGTCATTGAGGTCTTTCAAACAAAAGCTATTAGTAGAACTAAGTACTCTGAAGATGGAGGAAGTGACTATAGTATCAAGAGACAAAGACCATGAACTGAGTCCTTGCAAAAGGCCAGTTATCTTTGTTTCTTTCCAAATAATTCTGATGTAGGTAGTTCAGGGACTGTAGTTTGAGAAATACTGCCTTAAATGCTAACCTCATTTGTTAGCATTAGTCATGGTTCAATGAAAAGTAAAATCTTAATATTCATTGCCTTTAGATTCTTTAGATTCCTTTAGATTTAGATGCCTTTAGATTCCATGCTGTTCATGGAATATTTTGGCTTTGTAATCATTCTAATACTGTTTGTTTCTAGTCAACAAAATATTGATACAGAGATTGCTGAATTATATCAAGTGTTAGAGAACTTAAAACTTCAAAATTTTAGCCACAGCACTAATTTGCAGTCTAATCGTTGCTTAATCAGGAAGTTATTTTCCCCTTTTGTAAACCAAAAATCCATCTAAGAACATCTGGTAAATTTTGGATGAAAAGCACTGAGAGACCATTTGTATCAGAAGATGGACTTCTTTTTTCTTTTTCTATGGTTGCCAGATTTATAGGGGAAGAAAAAAGGCTGCTAGTTAAATTTGAATTTCAGATGAACAATAACTAATTTTCTGGCATAAGTATACCCCATACAACATTTGGGATATACTTACAGTAGAAGAATTATTAGTTATCTGAAATTCAGATTTAATTGCATGTCCCATATTTTATCTGGCAACCCTATCTCTACCATCCACCTTTTCCTAGAACTTGCCCTTTCTACGACCTCACTAAGTTTCCCAGGCTGAGCTCGAACTTGCATCCTCCTGCCTCAGCCTCCCAAGTATCTGGAATTACAGGTGTGCTGCACCACAACTAATTTTATTTATCTATTTGCTTGTTTATTTTTCCTCTTAATCCATGAGAACAAAAGCCTCCTCTATCTTGTTCATTGATGTATATCTAATATCTTAAATCAGTACTTGACCCAAAGTAGGTGCTCAATACAGTGGAAGCTTTTTAAAATATCTACTTTTTCCTTTACATACTGTCTTGGATAATCAACTCTTCCAATTCCTCCTATAAATTATATTGCATAAATTTATAAATGGCTGAGGCCAGTAAGCCATTCCTTAATACACCCATGCACTTTTGCTCATACCAGATAAGCTGCGTATTTACCAATAGTCAGTTGTTGTCCACAATATTGTTTATGTCATTAGCTATGTAATTAAAAATATTCTATAAGTAAAAGATAAGTGAGTGTGAAAATAAAAACTTTCTAACTGAAAGTGGAATGCTTCAGAAGAACTTGAGAAGAATGTGACCAACCAAAGAAAAAATATATTGAATATGTATAGGCGAGAAAACTATAAAAGACTAGGAAAATATTAATGATTGGAAGGGGTGATTTGCTTAGCATCTGTTATTGTCTATATACAGTATATGTGATGTGAAGTGAGCACACATTATGGTTTATATCTAGGTGTCCCCTTCTCCCCAGAGGCTTGCGTGCTCATAGGAGGGAGTTTGGAGAAGGTGATTGGCTTTAGCTGACTCGCTGTTAGGAGGCGGGGTCTGGACTGGAGATGTGGGCCGCTGGGATGGGGGCCCGGGAGGGTTTCTCTCCTTTCCTGGCTCTTCCCTTGACTCTGCTTGCTGGATGCCATGCACAGGCAGCTATCCATCTGCTCTGCCCTCTGCCGTGCTTCCTGCTTTGGAGTCAGTGGACTATGGAGCCAAAACATACCTCTCCTCCTTCAGGTTGTGGGTGTTGGATACCATGTCTCAGGGATGAGAAAAGTGGCTAAGATGCTTTCTTTAGATCCTGATCCACTTTTTAAAAAAATTAAAGTTTACATTGAAAACAGTATGCATGTACTCTATGTAAGGCAGTAGGAACTCAGATTGAAGAAGCCAAAGTCATAAGAGGAATAAAAATATCCCAGACACATCATGGTGAAAACAAAACATTCTTAAGATAACCCAAGAGAAAAGGCAGGCTACATTTAAAAACCAATGGACATAAAAGTACTACACAGACAACAGATAATAATCAACAGACTTCCAGTTATCAACAATAGCACTCAGAAGTCAATAGCATATTTACAAAGATAAATACTCATAAACATTAAATTTTATTGAGTTGAATTATCATTCACAACTGAGGACAATTAAAATCTTTCCAAACAAAGACTAAGAGAGTTTGCCAGCTGCAGATGTAACAACAAAGAAAAAAGCATTTAAAGAATGTATCAAAAGGAAAATGAACTCAGAGTAAAAGGCTGGGGTTCATAAAACACTGGAGTGAAAAACTTGGAAAATATATAGGCAAATTAAAACAGGCTCAACTGCAAAAATGGAGCTCCTTTTGGGATGATATTTTGGTGACTGACATCTCACTAAAATGTCGTCAAAAACAAGATAAAAATTCCATTAACAATAAACATATAATGACCAATTTGGGTGGTACTGAAGAGTAAGGTGGCACCAAAATATTGCCCAAGTGTCACATTTAAAATACAAAGTAGAACATTGGAGTTAAAACACACTAAGTTTATTTTATTATTCAAGCAATGAATGGAAATATATATTAACTTGAAATCTTGTCTAGACAGGGAGTACATATAAAAATTTAAGGTAACAACTTAAGGAAAAGAAATTCAATTTCCAAAAATGTAGAAGGATACAGAGGAGATAAAAATTTAATTAATGCAATAAAAGCAGGGAAAGAATTAAAAGGGAAAAATGTAAGACATAATAGTAGAAATAAGTAAAATAAAACAATTAACTGAACTCATGATAAATACAAGCATATTAAAATCAGCTTAATTATGTTTTTAAGAAATATCCATAGATAGTGACACTCTGTAATACGCTATAGAAAGTTTAAAAATAGAAGAATAGAAAGCTATAAAATAGGCAAATGTGAATCAAAAGAAACTTGCATAACTATACTTATAGCAGATTTTAAAACTTCATAGCAAAATATCGCTAGAGTTAAGGAGTGTTCATTGACCCATAAAAAGGAACATTTAAATAAGATTATGTAATGACCCAAATGTTATCTGACAATGGATGCACTGAAGATATAAGAATCTTGAAATAGTATAAATAACTCCATGCTAATAAATTTGAAATTAGATGAAATAGTCACTATTTAATCCAGTGAATAATAACAGGAGAAAAGAGTTCTCATGCTCATTTTGTAAGGCTACTATAATTTGATGCCAGCATCAGACAAGCATAGTATAAGAAAGAAAAACATTAATCAAACCCTTCTGTGAATGTAGATACAAAATTCTGAAATAAAATATGATAAATACAAATCCACATATGTATATGACCATGCAAAGTATATTCCAGGAGTGTAGGATGGTTTTCCATTTGAAAAATCTACCCATATATTTCATTACACAAATAGATTAAAGGTGAGAAAGTAAATGATTACCAAAAATGTGCAAAAAAGATAAAGCATTTGTAATTTTTAACAAATTCTAGAAAATTAGCAATGAAGAGAAATTCCTTCAATGTGATAAAAATCTACAAGACTCTGTGATAAATATCATACATAATGATAAAAAAGGACAAGCATTTACTTCAAAATTCAGAAAAAAGTAGCAATGTTTTCTCAGTTCCCAAGGCCCCAGGGAGTCTGCTCTCTTCTCTATCAGAGGTTTTTAATGTTCATTTTATAAGCAGTAGCCAGGGTTTTTATATGGTTTTCAAAAATCATCATAAGTTTCTTCATAAAGGCCTTACTACCACTGTCATTAGTACTTCTGTTTGACTATTAACATTCAAAAAAGATAATATACAGCAAAATAAATAGATAAATGTAGATAGATTAAGCTACATAGATGATAGAAAAGGAAGAAGAAAATATTCTTGTAGATGATATGATTGCTTGCATAGAAAGTGCAAGAGAAAAAAAATGCAAGATCCTAGACACTGCCAGAACTAACAAGAGCATTTAAAAAGGGGGCTGAATATATTAATATGAAAAATCAGTACCGTATATACCAGAAATAAGCAATTAAAACATGCAATTTTATTTTATTTTATTTTTGCCTTTTTGAGACAGGGTCTCGCTATGCAGTTCAGGCTGATCTTGAGCTCACTTTGTAGCCCAGGCTGGTCTCGAACTTGCAATGATCCTCCTGCCTCAGCCTCCCGAGTGCTGGGATTACAGGAGTGAGCCACCACGCCTGGTTTAGAACATGCAGTTTTAAAAGGTGTGGCATTATTTACAATACATGGTACTAGCAAGGAACTAGGAGTGTGAGTGGTGTGTGAGCAGCACCCAAGAAACAACTTTCAAACAAGTATCTTCAGGTGCTTCCTGATACACCTGACAGAGCGATAAGCACTTTGTTCATTTAGTTATCGCTAGCAGTCTGGTTACCTGCAACAACAGTTTGGTGAGACTTTTATGGAGAAAATGATGCAAAATCTTGAAAATACATACTAACTACAGCTAAAGACCCTCACAATTATATGTAATATGAACATAAAAAGCCTCTGACAGAGAAAAGAGTGCAGACTCCAAGGACCTTGGGTACTGAGGAAACACACTGATGAATTCCTTGGTTTTTTTTTTTTTTCCGTCTCATATATCCAAGCCTCAGTGTTAGGAAAGCTGGCATCTCAGTAACACCAACAAGCACAGACCAAAAAAAAATGCCGTTCTCTCTAGTCAATACCAGAAAAGGAGCAACCTACGGGGACAGACAACTCTTAATACCTGCTCTGCATTTCGTCCAGACACTCCCACAAACTAGTGTGCTCCCACTCCTACTCGTGTGGGCAAAGGCTAAATGGGAAGCCTCTGTCCGTAAGGAGGTTTCCCATCTGCCCAAGCACCCAGCCAGGGTGGTGTCAAAGGTGGCAGAGTGGGCAGCTGCAGTGAAGTCAGCTTCTTCCGCCCAACAGTGACTGAAGGCCATATGAGGAGCCTGAACTTCCCCCTCTACCCAACGGTAATGAGGTGTTGTCCCTTCTCCTACCATTGGAGCAGGGTCAGAGTTCTGCTAAAACAGAAGATTTAAATAAGATCCAGAGTCTCCTACTACAATACCTCAAATGTCAAATATTTAATTAAAAATCTCTTGTAATACCTCAAAACAGGAAAATCTCATCTTGAATAAAGAACATCTGATGCACGCCAAGATCAAGAGAATACAGATATTAGAATTTTCTAATAAAGATGTCAAACCAGCCATCATAAGAACATCAAACATGTAATTGCAAGCACACTTAAGAGAAAAGGGAAAAACTCAATAAAATAAAAGATATAAAGAAAAACTAAATGGAAATTTCAGAACCGAAATAGTAAAACAATAACAACACAGTGGATGTGCTCAATAGCAGAATGGAGGAGATGGTGAAAAGAAGCATTAACTTGAAGATGCACAAATAAAAATTACCCAGTACAAACATTAGAGAAAAAGTGTATATATATATATATATATATATATATATATATATAGAGAGAGAGAGAGAGAGAGAGAGAGAGAGTGTCAGGGACCTATAGTATGATGACAAATGATTCCCAGAATAAAGTAAGAGAAAAATAAGAGAAAAAAGAAAAAGCCTGGGATGAAAAAGTATTCAAAGAAATAATCAATGGCTGAAATATTCTCAAATTTTGCAAAGACCATAGGCCTATAGAGTCAAGAAGCTGAGTAAATCCTAAATGGGATAAACTGAAATGAATTTAGGCTAAAGTACATCATAGTCAAACGTCTGAATATAAAAACAAAGGGAAAAATATCGTGACAGCAGCCAGAGAGAAAGTACATCTTATCTATAAGGGAAGAGTAATCCAAATGATTGTGGATTTCTCATCAGAACTTATGGCATTTTCAAGGAAGTAGTGTGACATTTTTCAAGTGTTGACAGAAAAGAGCTTCCAGCATAGGACTCTACATCCAGCAAAAATAACTTCCAGGAAAAAAAGGGAAGTCAAGACATTCTCAGATAAAGGAAAACTAAAAGAGCTTAGCACTAGCACACCAAACTTTAAAAAATTACTAAAGGAAGTGCTCCAAACAGAAATAAAATATAGGAAGAATCTTGGAGCCTAGAGAAGGAGGAAACAAAGAAAGTGAAAAAAAATAGGTAAATATAATAGGTTTTCTTCTTTTCTTGAGTTTTCTAAATTATGGTTGATATTAAAACAAAAAGGAGTACATTTCCTGATATGCTAATGCACATAAAAGAAATATTTGAGATAAATTATAAAGTGGGGAAGAAAAGGAATACAAAGTGAGAAGTTTCTATGCTTTATTCTAAAAGGTTAAATGATGACACCAGTAGACTGCGATGAGTTATGAACGCATAATGCAAGCCTAGAGCAACCATAAAGCCATACGTAGAGATACAGTGAAGACTCTGTCATCAACTTATCAAGTCAAAAGGAAATTCTAAAAATATGTTCAAGTGACCCATAGTAAGGAAAGAAATGAAAACTAGAGAAACAAAAAGCAGAGAGAACAGACAGAAAATGTCAAATGGATACAAACAAAATGTTCCTCAATGTAAATGGTTGAATAAACTACAGTGTGTACATACTGTGAACTACTCACTCATCAGCAATACAAAAAGATCAAATTACTGATGCACACAATAACTTGGAATCTCCAAGGAATTACGATGAATGAAAGAGGTAATTTCAAAAAGTTGCATGTGATAAGATTCCCCTCATATAACATTCTTGAAATGGCAAAGTTATAGAAATGAAGTACAGATAAGCTTTCTGGGAGTTCCAAATGGGGTGGGATAGTGTAAATGTAAAGGCAGCATGAGGAATATTTTTTGGTGACAGAATATTTCTGTGGATTCACTACAAAGATAGTTACATAAATCTACATATGCAATAAAATGGCATAGAACTATACATGCACATTGTATCAATGCCATATTCCTGGCTCTGATACTTTACTCTGGTTGCATAAGATATAATCAGGAAGTACAGAGTGCAAGGAACCCCTCTGTATGTTTTTTCCATCTTCCCAAGAATCTAAGTTACATTGAAATAAAAAGTTCACGTGTGAGAGATATATCATGTCATAGAAAGGAAGACTCATCATAAAGACAGTGATTCTCTACAAATTGATCTGTGAGTTCTATCCAACTTCAGCCAAATCACAAGATTTATTCTGGAAGTTAAGCTAATTTATACAGACAGTAAGATTTAAACAGAAGAGTTAGGTATCAAGAATGCGCAAGACAATTTTGAAAAAGGTTAATGGGGGCAGATTGCCAAGATGAATCATAATGTTACAGCAGTTAAGACAGTGTAGTATTGGATGATGAAAAAACAGATAGACTAGTAGATTATAAAAAGGACCTAAACTAACTCATATGCATGTATGAGAACTGGATATAGAACAGAAATTGATTATAAATCATGGGAGTATGGTATAAATTACTGAGTAAATGGTGTTAAATTTAGGTGGAGAAGGATACAACTAAATAACTTCTTCAAACTCACTAAAAATAATTAAAGATCTAAATGTGAAAAGCAAACTTTTACAACATTTTGATGCAATCATAGAATATCTTTATCATCTTATAGTAGGGGGAATTTAATCACACACCAAAACCTCACAGATTTTAACTAAAAAGATTAGTAAAAATGACCATGTTAAACATCATAATATCCATGGTAAGTCTGACATTATACAGTTAGAAGCTGGGCATGGTGATCTGGACTTGTAGTTCCAGCTACTCAGAAGTCTGAGGCAAGAAGATCACTTAAGTCTAGAAATTTGAGGCCAGTCTAGAAAACACAGTGACTCTAAAACTATATATAAATAAATAAGGATAAAGACATAGAAGAAATTTGCCACACAATTGAAAGAGAAACAACATCAAAAAGACATAAAATATAAGCAGTGGTTCCTTCTTATCTGCAGTTTTGTTTTCTGCAGTCTCAGTTATCCATGATCAACTGTAATCGGAATATATTATAAGAATTACAGGTACACGAATTCATGTTTTGAATTGCTCACTGTCCCGAGTAATGTAATGAACTCTCACACTGTCACACTCCATCCCTCCTGGAATATAAATCATCCCTTTGTCCAGCTTTGCCCATGCTGTAGAAGCTACTTGCCATAGTCACTTAATAACTGTCTTGGTCAGCAGATCAAGGGCCTGTGTTCTGTCAACACTTGTTTTACCTAATAAAGTCCCTGAAGCACAAGAGCGGTGATGGTGGCAACTTGGATATACCTAAGAGAAGGTATATTCAAGATAAGAGGTAAAAGGTTTCCAATTTAATAAGGAAAGAAGAAGCCATCACGTGCTTAGGTTGCTAAGATCTATCGTACAAAAAAAAATTCTGTAGAGTTCAGAACTATCCAGAGTTTTGTGTACCACCGCGGGTATTGGAATATATCCTTCCTGAATCGGGGGACGGGGGGATTACTGCACTACAAATCAATTTTGAAAAGACAATCAAACCTAAAGTCAAAATGGGCAAAGAATATAACAGACAGCTGGCACAAGAAACTAGAATGGTCTATAAATACATGCTAAAATACTAACCCTCACTGGGACCCTGAGAAATAAAAAACAACAACACACAAATGAGTTGACAAACCTTAAAACTCTAATATTATGAATGCTATGGTACCAAGACAACTCATGCACCAATGGTGGGACTGTTATTTGGTACCTCCACACTGGAGAGCCATCTGCCAATACTCAAGACTGAAAGTGTGCATCTTCTCTAACCCACAATTCCTACTTGCCAGAAGGTGCACACTCTAGAGAATTCCCATTCTCAGTACAAACACACGCGTATGCCAGTGATCCCTGCAAGTTGTTTGTTTCTAAAATATACTGGAAGCAACCTAAAGATTCATAGACTGGGGAATGAATAAGTTAAGTGTGTCTCACTTGTTCTCTAGGCTACAGCTGATCAGTGAGAATGACTGATCTCAAGAACGTATATTGAGGTTTTTTATTTTTTTAAAAAAATAACATGCAAAACCATACCATATATTATTGTTCATGGTCTGGAAGAAAACCTATAAAATTAATGAAAGAGGGTTGACTGGAGATGGATGATAAAGAGAGCTTCAACCTTTCTTTTTTAAGTTAATTCATCAGTGAATTTGTCATGTTGGAAAAAGAACCCATTCCTATAGCAATTCTTTAATCTTAAAAAATGAAGGCAAAATTAAAAAAGGTAGACAAACTAAACACAGCAGTGTATTCCTAGTCTGCATGGCAAGAACATAAATGTTTGCCACATTCTTCTCTGTACCTGTCTGCATTTTAAAGTTCCTGATACACATGAGAGGCATGTCAAACACCCAGTTTGAGGACCACCATGTGAAGGAACTACCAACTTTATATGTGACTTTCCTAAAACCATTTTCATTTTGAGATAAATCTGCAAAAGTGAAGCTGGGTATGGTGGTACACACCTCTAATCCCAGCATTAAGGAGGCTGAGACAGGAGGAGCTCTGTGAGTTAGGATCCCTTAGGTTAAACAGCTCAGAGAGAAGAAGCAGAACATGTTTCCTAATTCAATCATGCTTCTGTTTTTTTATATGTAAAAGTATATTTCAAACACCACCACATAAAATAAAACAGAGTAAGAGTTACAGAAATGCAGACACCTAAATGCAAATAAATTCCTCCAACTATTATCAAGCTTTTATTCTAACTTATGCATCAGGCTGAAGCAGATTAACACAAGTTAAATATTTCTTAGCTTGTCTGCAGAGCATCAAGGCTTGTCCATGGCTTTGAGGCTCCTACTCCCTTCACCCAAATAAACTCCACCAGTTGTTTAAACTGCTCAAATCTTTCTTCAGCCACAGTTTTCAAGTGAGAGCCTTTTTATTGCTGTGAGCATGTTCTTTCTCCTAGCCAGTGCTCAGAATGTTAACTATCTAACTCTTCAATTTCTCTCTGTCTCTTTATCTGGGGGAGAAACTGCGTTTCTGTTCCACGCAGTTTGGCAAAGGCAAGCAGGGAGTGAGAGATTACAGCCAGATGTACATCTGCATGTCAGCAGCCAGAAGGTCTGGGACGGTGCTTTTTCAATCAGAAGGGAGTAGTCATTTTCCCTCTCTCAAAGGAGAGGGCCTCCTCCCTCCCATCATATATTTGGCTGCTGGATGCTCACTGATTAATTACTGAGGTTGTCTCTCCTACAATTGTTCTCCTTAATAACAATTCTAGCATGCTTCCAGCTTATTTCTGAATGTGCTGCTTAGTTCTAAGAGAATTATCCTCCTTTCCCCAAGCATAAACTGGAAAAAAGAAAAAAAAATCCAGTTAAACAGAACAAAGCACAATTTTTAAACAAAAAGTGATTCCACCACAATGTCTAATGTAGTGTAAGGAAATCAAGCAGGTACGGGGGAGTAGATTCGAGGGCAGGGAAATATTTCTAGTATGCTTCCAATCAGGATGTCAAGCTGATCATTTCTTCTACTTGCATCTAAAGTCTCAGTCCTAACTGAAATGCATTTTATACTCGGAACATAAGGAAACATAATCAGCCCTTCTCTCTATCCCGATAGCCCCCATGCCCTATCTGGCTGCCCCTTGGAGATAGCATATCAAGCTCATTACTAATAAGTCCTTTTTCTAGCTTGACTCATGACAGAGAATGTCCATCTGTTTTCCAAGATAGATATATATTGTCTGCAATACAGTAACTCCATGAAATCTAACCTGAAGATGCCTCTTGGATTATATTCTCATTTCTAAGGAGCTCAGCATGAAGTGCTGCTAGTGTCCAAAGTGCTTGATCCTGAGAAGTAGAACTCAAAGACACCCTAAAATCACAAGTACAGGTTGACGATAACTGTTTGCATTAAAATCACCTCTTGCCTTTCATTAAGATCACTTAGCGTGATACTGGAACCTGACAAACTATCAGTAGTTCTGTGATGTCAATGACAAGTCCACAAAATTTGGGGAACAATCCTGCTGGAAGGGTTTACTTAAGCTCTGAAAAGATACATTTATCCTTCCCATGTTCATCTTACTCTATTCACCCACAGAATACAAACTTTGGCGACCCACTCTGGAAACTGCAAATTCTGATATAGCTGATAGAAGATACTGACATTTGTAACACACTCTCATAAGTGTATTTGGGGAACACATGATTCTTAACATGCAAGCTATTCATTGGATTTTTTCTCTAACTCTCATGAACTTACACTGAAATGCAAGCAAAAGCAACACAATTATTACTAGGATAACCTTGAATTCACTCCACATCATAACTAAATTACTCAGCAACTTCGGCACATTAACTATAATCAGTTACCAATTACTTGTGTCACACCTTATAACCAATCACATCAACTGTGGTTGACAATGGCTACCCTTGTCATATCAGTGACTTGCCAGCACTGCGTCTCATGCCTCTACACATGATTTCCCCTAAGTGGCCTCTAAAAGTATGCTAATTGACTGGATAAATAAATAGATAAGTAAACAAACAAACAACATGATGCTTGCAAAGTCGGATAAGCTCCATGTTGCTTTTATAGCATTTGTACATTTAACCATGCCATGCACTGACAAAAAATAATTTTATGTTATGAATAGTAAAGTCAACTGTGATTATGGGCAATTTTCTCGACCAAAAAGCATAGAGTAGTAAGATGCTTTGCAGCTGTACATTTTTATTAAGTGTTGTTTAAATAAACATAAAGCATGTTTGCCAGGAGAGAGTAAAAAGACAGAAGTAAATTTGGTCAGAAAATAGGTACATTCATTATTTTTTTGCATTTGCTTTAAAATGTGCCCCTAAAACAGCAATTAGTCTGGGATGTCATTTCTGACCAGCGACAGGAACCAGAAACAGTGACTTAATTTGGGCAGGAGTTCACTGGGACATAATATGGCTACTGTGCCTGGAGTCTTTCTTGGTCATAAAAGTTGTAAGAAGAATGACATAATGGTGTGATGGTAAATCACAACCCAAGCCATTTTGCTTGGCAGAATTTGAAAGATAAATAAACATTACTTCAGGAGCAGAGAAGACGTGCCTAATTACCTTCGTGCCTATGCTAGGATTCCTGCGGCTTCTGTCGCTCCTGGACTCAGGTGGGTCTATACAGACAGGGTCCACATGGACAGGGTCCAGATGGTCCAAGGAAGAGGTTGTGGAGACAGGCAGACACACCTCTGGAACTTCCTCTCCAGGGAAATCAGGCAGGCGGAACTGAATGAGTACGACAGCCTTGAGGGGCCCTGTGGAGCCTGGAAGGAGTGGGATTGGAGGAAAAAGAGAGGCTGGTCCCACCCACTCTGCTTTGGAAGTGGTGGGAAGTTGAGGAGCTGATTGCATTGGTGAATCTCCGCAATTTTTACCTCAGGCCAGCCCTAATCACCTCTTCCTTCCTTCATG
Source organism: Dolichotis patagonum (assembly GCA_004027295.1). Taxonomy (NCBI): domain Eukaryota; kingdom Metazoa; phylum Chordata; class Mammalia; order Rodentia; family Caviidae; genus Dolichotis; species Dolichotis patagonum. The sequence goes on along the minus strand of PVJX010012040.1, from coordinate 20,065 downwards.
GAAAGCTGTGGTCTCCCAGCCTGGCCACAGTTGTGGCCCATGTGGGTTTTCGGGGCTCATTGGAGGTGAAAACAGCATAAGGATGGAGCCTATTCTTCTTGCTTACTCAGAAGCTTCCATTATTTTGTATTTGATTTTTTTCTATCTGTCTCTCTCTCTCTCTGTGTCTCTGTCTTTCTGTCTCTGTCTCTCTCACTCATTTTTGCTCTGCTCTTGCTCTCTCTCTCTCCTTTAAGAAAACTGGCTGCTTTCTCTTAGTAGTATAGAAAGTAGAATCTCAGCCCGGCTTCCAATAAAGCATTGGTATGTCACAGTTTTCCTCATACATAGAACCCTAAATCGCATCCATTTCTAAACTCAAGTTAATTTTTAAATTTTGCCTAGTATACATTACATAAAGCTTACTACTCATCATTTGTCTTAGTTTGCCTTCCATTGCTGTGACAAAATACCTGAGAAAATTGACTTAGAGCAGTAAGGTTTATTTTGGCTTATGGTTCTGGGAGTTTTAGTCCATAGCCTGCTGGCTCCAGTGCTCTTAAGTCTTTAGTAAGGCAGAAACCTCATGCTGGAAGGGCATAACAGAATCAAACTGCTTACTCAGGGCAGCCAGGAAGCAAAAAGAGCCAAAGATGAAGGACTTGGGACAAGATACAGTCTCCAAGGCCATGTCTCCACAATCTATTCTCTTTAACCAGGCTGCATCTCCATGGTTTCCAATACCTCCTACAAATTCCATTAAATTTTGACTCCAACAATGGATTAATCCACTGATGAGGTAAAAATCCTCATGACCCAATCATGTTCTAAATGTCCCACCTCTGGACATGGCTGCACCGGACACTGAGTCTTCAACACATGAGCCTTTGGGGGGACATTTCATATTCAAGTCATGACCTGACTACAACGATTTTTTTTTTTTGGTACCGGGAATCGAACTCACGACCTCGGGTCTACAACGATTTTTAAATGTACAGGTCAGGGACATTCAGGGCATCTACAATGTTGTGCCACCATTATGACCATTTATCTCCAGAAACAAAAACTCTGTACTCATTCAAAGATAATTCTTCATTCCTCTTTTCCTCCAACCCTATCCCTGGCAACCACCATTCTGCTTTTTTTCTATTACTTTAACTACTTTGGTACCTTAATAAGTGGAATCATATAGTATAATGTAGACCCTTGACTTATGAATTGTATTCATTCCTGAGGGCTGGCTGTAACTCAAGTTGTCAGCTGAAGGCTCGGGCTCCTCTACATAGCCTTCAAAGTCTCTCTCCTGTATACAGGGAGGTCCCAGTGTCCTGAGAGAGACACTGGCCCGGGATTTTTTGGTTAACGCCACACAGGAAAGGATGTTGTAATGTTCCTTCCAGAACTCTTTAAAGGTTAAATATGTATCTGAGACCATCTGGAAGCACAAGTGGCCTGCATTCAGGTCCTAACTCAAGACTTTGGTTTAAAGTTAAAACTAAAATTCCAGTCATAATCCAAGTTGTTCATATGTCAGGCCAGTCATAACTGGAGGGTCTACTGACATTGTTTGGCTTTTTGTGACTGGCTTATTTTACTCTGTATAATGCCATTGTGGTTTATCTGTGTTGTAGTATGTATTAGAATTTCTTTCCTTTCAAAGACTGAATTGTATTCTATTGCACTTGCCATAACATTTGGCTTATTGAGCCATCCATCAATGGATATTTGGGTTGTTTCCACATTCCAAACTTTTGTCTTAACTATTGAAACACTGGGAATGAATGTTCGAAGTCCTGAAACTCTCAGATGCCTCACCCTCTGTTCTTCACAGTCCTCATCTTTGACCATCATAGACTCCATGTACACTGGTTACGCAGATCAGTTGCTAAGTTCTTAGCATACTTTGTCACATTCAAACTTCACAACAGTATGGTAGATGTTATCTCCATTTTACAGAAGGTTATAGTGAGACTCAGAAATGCTAAGCCACTTGCCTGAAGTCAAACAAATAGCAGAATTAGGGTTTTAATATCCACTTGGGCTTATCTCATTTAAAAGCCCTTACTCTAAACCACTACTCTAGTACCTACCAAAAGCCCAGGGGGCCTTTTGCCACCAGTTACTACCTGCTTTTCTGTTTGGTTTGAGTTTGGGTTGTTTTTTTAAAAAGTGGAGCTGTGTCTAAGAACTGACAAACCATTGGCCACATGTGCCCAGAAGGGTTTTTTGCCTACCCATACTCCTTCACACACACACACACACACACACACACACACACATCCCACACCCCAAGTTCTGAAATCGCTCCACTTTGAGGGGTTCCGAGATTCTTATTGCTGTTCAGACCAGGCTGAGAACATTACTAAGATGCTAGGATCTGTTCTAACTTTATCAGTTAGCATCAAGAAGACTGACATAGAAGCCAAGAGAGTTGGTTTGCATTCTTTCATTTTTACAAAAGCTATGTGTTCCAATTCCTCTCCTGAGGCTTTCTACTCTTATCTATCACAGATGCATTAATTAATTGCAGAGATGCTCAGCATTTAAAAATGCTCAAAAATTAGGGTACAGGCTGTTGGTGGATGTTTACCTGTTGGTGTCTCAGATGCCTGAGTGACAGGAGGTTCCAAGGAATAAAACCTGAGGAATTTTATGACAGAGCTTGTGGTTTGGTATCTACAGAGGAGAGAAAATGCCCAGTGGGGCAGAAAAACGCAGCCATAAAAACTCTGCCTCAGGGTTTCCAGGAGCTGGTTAAGTCCACAGTTCTCTCTGACACTGCCCCAAAGACTGGTTAGAGTGGTCATGAACATGCCGGTACTCTGGGCAGCAGCAGGCCCAGCTGGGTAAACAGAAGTGCAAGAGCAAAACAAGCCAATCAATCACAGCTTGGCTCCAGCCTGCCCTAGTCCCCTCCTTCTCCTTCCTTTCTGGCTCCCCTGCGTCACACTGACAAGCAAGTGGGCCCAGGTGTCCTTTGATCCATAGGAAGGGTGAGCTCAGCTCCACCTGTGATCTGCCCCCAGGGTAGGGAGCCATGAACTTCACACATCCAGCTGCTAATGGCAAAAAGGCGGGCAGACACCCGGATGCTTGAAAAAGTTAAGGCTGACCTATGGTTAGGAGGGCCCTGCATGATTGCTCTTCAGAGTTATTGAGATCAATGAGGCATGCTATCTACCTCAAGCACTAGAGCATAGGTCACAGCCTATACTAAGCACACGGAGCCCTGTCAGTTTTGAATTTAAACCCTATCATTGCTCCACTACTTCATGGCTTAGTTTTTCCCACACTCCTTGTGCTTCAATGTGGGGCTCCCATAGTTTTGAGATCCTTCATCGTGACAGCAAATGGATGTGTCATCCACTATTATGCCATGAACCCCCCAGAAGACTTCCTTCAAGAGGCCCACATGGTGTAATGTTCCACTGGGTGACGATCTTACTGCTGCATCCACAGGACCTAGAATATGCTAACACATAATTAGCACTGATCAGATATTTCAATGAATGAATGAATTGGCACAGTCTGATGGTTAAGAAGTTGTCTCAAGAGTTCGATCTTACTGCTGCATCCACAGGACCTAGAATATGCTAACACATAATTAGCACTGATCAGATATTTCAATGAATGAATGAAGTGGCACAGTGTGATGGTTAAGAAGTTGTCTCAAGAGTCAGAAAGGCTGGAGTTCCAGCCCTGGTTCCACCAATTTGACTTTGTAAATTTACTTACCTTTCCTTGGCCTTAGTTTCCTTGTGTATAAAATAAGAACAAGACTATCAAGTGAATTAAAAAGAGATAATGCATATAATGTGCTTAGTCATTGCTTGACTCAAAACAAGCCCTCAGCAAAATGTTGGTTTTTATTTTGTGCACCAACTTCAGATAACTGACCCAACTTGCCAGGAGTGGTAAAGTGAGAATTCCGTGGTCTCGTTCTCATTGGTGGGAAAGAGCATGCTAAGACTATGGGTGAAGATGTAGGAATGTGAATGTACCTGCCAAGTATTTGCCCTCTCTTGTCTGGACATAAAGATAGACCAACCCCAGCCTTTTAGAGTAGTCATCAAACTTCAGGAGTATATTATGTGCAAACAACTAGCTTCTATCAACCATGAAGATGTGGAGGGGAGAATTTTTGCACTTACGGGCCACTAGCCTTCAGAGTGAGAGCCAGGGTTAAAGGATGCCTGTCTGCTAAACTACCCAACTTGCATAAGGGCTGGAAATAGCATTCCGATTCTTTACCAAACACCTCCCTAGTCTGAGCCTACTGTCAATGGAGAAGGAGACCCCAATAAACAATTGCTCCCCGGTATTATTCCTAAGTCTTTGGCTCTGTAAGTAGAATGGCCTCTTTACATGTACTTTAGTTTGTTAAATGTCATATACTGTATGTCAACCATGTTAGTTTGATGTCATGCAAGTAATATCACACTCGTTTCCAACTTTAATCTTCAAATGCCATGTCAGCCATATGGGCCTTACCTAAAATGTGTTGTAAATTTGATCAACCAGTACCTGATGGCCAGGAAGACTTAGAGGTCCATGTGTAATTAGAAATGGAGCCAAGGAAGGGAGATTTTGATTAAAGTAAATGAGCTCATCTTGGAAAGTCTGAATTCAGCTGGAAACACAAAACACATGAGGTCAAAATCAGTCTTCAATTCTCTATCTAAACATACTCCTGTGATATCACCTTGAGTCTGGACAAGTACTTGGGATCTAAAGAAGTATGAACCAAGAAGCCTCCCTAAAACTCCCTCACAAAGTCTTTCCAGAGAATTAGCTCCCAACAAAGTATAAGCCAGACTGGGCTGTGAGGTTGGAGTTGTCACCTTTTATTCCGCACCCCTTGAATTTGTATCGCCAGATAATGAACTTGCTCATGTGTACTCACAGACAGCATCCTACTCTGCGGAAATATCTCCATCTTGGTCTCTAGCAGATCACTATTTCTTATATAGCTTTGGAAATGGGCATTCCTCACAGTCAGAGAATTTGGACTGGGTACTACATGGAGGCTTTAGCAAACAAAGACAGGGGCCTTAAACAGGTAGATTTCATCTGGCAAGTTAGTAAGACTTGTTGACAAGGGACATCTAATAGGGAACAAGTTTTGAGACTAATCTCAAGGCCTGAATACATTCCCCTCCCCTGAGACAGAGACCTCGGAGGTATCCTAGAATTTGGCTATTGAGGCTACCAGCAGCTGGACACAGCATCAGAAAGGGATATTAGAAGACAGGGGAACAAATGTTTACATTTTGCCTGGAGTCGTGCTTGGCAACTTCTCTCATAGACCCTCTTCTGCATCAAATGGAGGGGAAACCAAGGGGAAGGTGTGCCTTCCGTTTAGCTGCCTGCTTCCTTCTCTTGCGATGGAGGCGCTAAAACAGCACCTGTGAATAATTACGTTTGAGGTAACAGCTAGACCCTTTATTTGTAAGTGGCGTACGGATAAAGAATTTGTGATAGCTATTTTCTAAATAGAGGGGATTTAACCAAGTCTTTTTCACCTGACACCTGGGACAAAACTACAAATATTCCAGATGAATACAGACATTAAATCTCTCAAAAATTTAATAAGAGCCCAACATAGTGGTATGTACCCATGGTCCCAGTTACATGGGAGGCTGAGGCAAAAAGATCACTTCAGCCTACAAATGCAAGCCCCAGTACTGAAAAAAATTCAGAATAGGTAAATTCATAGGAAGTAAAGCAAGTAGAGCTCAGGGGAAGGGAGAATGGAAAAATGACTGCTTAATGGGAATGAGATTTCTTTTGGTTGTGATGAAAATATTATGGAACTACAGAGTACTGATCACTGCACATTAGTAGACAACTAAATGCCACTTTGAAATGGTTCAAATGATGAATTTTATGCTATATGTATTTTACCCCAATGATAAAAGATACTCAAGCAAACACCAGAAAATTTAATACAACAACATGACAAAAGGATTTTGCACAAGGATCACAGGATTTTTTCCAAGAACGTGAGGTTGGTTCAGCCAAAGAGAGTCAGTCAATGCAATAGAACATATAAGCAAAACAAGGGACAAAAATCCCTTGTTCATCTCAATAGACTCAGAACAAATGTTTGACCAAATCCCACATCCCTTCATGATATAAAACGTAACAAGCCAGGAAGGGAGAATAACTTCTTCAACTTGATTAAGAACATCTATGAAAAACCTACAGTGGACATCAAATTTAATGGGAGAAGACTGAAAGATTTGCCCCTAGATTAGCAACAAGACAAGGATATCCACTCTCATCACTTCTAGTAAACATTATATGGAAGGTTCTAATCACAGCAGTAAGGTAAGGAAAAGAAATAAGCAGTATCCAGATTGGAAAGGAAGCAGTAAAAGTATATTTATTTGCAGATGGCATGATCTTATACAGAAAATCCTGAATAATCAACAAAAAACTCAAGAGTAATAATCAAGCTCAGCAAGAAAACAAAGGGTAACCATGTATTATATTGCTATCCATCAACCATGAACAACTTGAAAATGAAATTAAGAAAATAACTATATTTATTATAAAAGAATAAATTAATTAGAAATTAATTTGACAAAGAAGTGTAAGATCTGTATACTGAAAACTACAAAAAGTTGAGAGACCATAAGAAGTACAAAGATATTCCTTCATGGATTAGAAGACTTAATATTGCTAAAATGACAGTATTCTCCCAATTGGTCTACAGATTCAATGACATTTTTAACAAAATCTCAGCTAGCCTCACTTGCAAAAATTGGCATATTGATCTTACAATTCATATAGAAAAGCAAGAGACCAAGAGCTAAAGTTTTAAAAACTAAAATCCTAAAAGAAAATATAGGTGTATATCTTCATTACCTTGGATTAGGCAACAGATTCTTAAATAAAATATGAAAAGCACAAGCAACAAAAGAAAAGAGATAAATTTCCCCACATGAAAACGGAACACTTCTATACTGCAATTTTTGCCACCCAGGATGTCAAACGGTAATACACACAAGTGGAGAAAACATTTACAAATCATTTATCTGATAATGGACCTGTATTTAGAATACACGCAAAATTCTCTCACAATTCAATGATAAAAAGATAAGCCCACTAAAAAGGGGAAATGATCTGAAAAAGTATTTCTCTAAAGAAGATATGCAAATGACCAATAAATATATAAAAAGATGTTCAATATTATTAGCTATCAAAGGAATGCAAGTCAAAACCACAGTGAGGTAAGACTTCACATATACTAGGATGGGCATAATAAAAAAGATAGACAATGGCAAATGTTGCCAAGGATATGGATGAACTGGAACCCTCATACCCTGCTGGTGGAGATGAAAAATGATGCAGGTATTTTGGAAAACAGCCTGCTACTTCTTCAAAAGACTAAAGACACAAACACCATATGACTCAAAAATTCTAGTCTAAGAGAAGTGAAAGCATTATGTCCACCCAAATATTTGTAAGTGAATGTTCAAAGCAGCACTAACAGTGGAAATAACTCAAATGGATACAGAAAATTTGTTACATTAGTACATTGGAATATTACTCAGCTCTAAAAAAGGATTGAAGTGTTGGTTTATGCACAACATGGATAAACCTTGAAAACAGTATGTTAAATGAAATAGGACAGACACAAAAGGACACTGCTCGTGTTGAAATGTAATTGCCCTTGCAATAGTACTGAGAGGTGGGATCTTTATTGGGTGATTAGGTTATCAGGTCTCTATCTTCATGAATGGCCTAATATGCATACCGTTAGCTAGGTGCACCAAATAAAAGGGTTATACCTGGATGGGATGAAAAACAAAGACAGTTTGTTTTTCTGGGACTTTGTGCCATGCCACAGATTGTTTTTCCTCTGACATATCACCCTGCCATGCCGCCCTGCCTTGGAGTTAGCCCACTATAGACCGAAACCTCTACTAACTGTGAACTAAAATAACCCTTTCCTGCTTTAACTTTGGGTGTCATTGTCATGAGAATCAGTTTCTTGTAGTTCCTCTCTCTGTCTCTGTCTCTACGTCTGTCTCTATCTCTGTCTCTGTTTCGTTCTTTCTGTCTCTGCTTCTGTCTCTCTTTGTCTGTCTGTCTCTGTCTCTCTCTATTTCTTTGTCTCTGTCTCTGTCTCTGTTTATGTCTGTTTCTCTCTCTGTCTCTCTGTCGTCTGTCTGTCTGGCTGTCTCTTTCTCTCTCTCGCTCCTACACTTGCTTTTACTCTCTTACCCAGTGATGCCTTCTGCCATGTTATGGCACAGCATGAGGGCCCTTACCAGATGTGGTTCCTTGGACTTCCCACCTTTTGAAACTGTGAGAAACTGTGAGAAATACCTACTGTATCTAGTCTGGTATTCTGTTATATTTTGTGTATATTTTGTTATATTCTGATATCTATATTCCTTTCCCCTTTCACTCTGATTTTGGGTTACAGAGTTATAAAATGACCCTTTCATAATGCTTTTCAATTCTTTTACTTATATAGCAGCAGAATACAGATTAAGGCAGCTACATATCATATGATTTTAGTTCTAAAAATGACAGGAATAGGTAACTCTATAGAGATAGAAACGTAGTGATTGCCACGGTCCAGGTGGCAGGGAAAATGCTCAAGTGTAAGGAGTTTCTTTTTAGGGTGATGGAAATATCTTGGAATTTGGTATTAGTGATGCACAACTTTTTGAAAATATGTGAAACACTGAATTGTGAATTGTGTAGTCAAAAAGAGTACATATTATAGCATATGAATTATATCTCAGTAAAAATAAGAAAAAGTTATTTTTGTTGGGAGATTGCTCTGATTTTTTATTAAGTTTATTAGTTCAACTTAGATATACATAATGATCACATTCATCATAGGGAATTTGCACCTGTACGTGGTATATCCTGGCTCCTCTTTTTATTCCAATCCCCTCTCCTCCCTTCAATTCCTCTTCCTCTCCCTACTCACAAAGATTTGTTTCCATTTTATCCTTCTTTTATCATTTTTTGCTCTTCCCTTCCTTCCTTTCCCCCTTCAATTTGATTTTAGGTGCTCACAGATTTATAAAATGACCCTTTCATAATGCTTTTCAATTCTCCTTTTACTTATATAAGCTAGCTTTCTTAGTCCTTATTTAGACAAAATACTAGAGATATAATTGATGCCAATAATGTTTCTTTCTAGCAGTAAGTAGTATTTATCCACAGATGCTGTTATGACATATCTAGATGTCTCCCCAAAGCCTCATGTGCTCTTAGGTGGGGCTTTACTGAGCGGGCTGGATCTAGGGCATGTGTTACTGGGATGAAGGGTTCATGGTACTAAATCGGTCCACTGATTGGAATTAACATAGTTCTGGGTGTGGCTGAATGGACTTACTGGAGACAGAAGTCCCACTCTGGGTGTTGGTGTCACCAACTAAAAGGCTTGTAGCATGGATAGGATAAAAGGGAGAGGAGGCTGCTTCCCTGCTATTTGCTACTTTGCTGTTGCTTGCTGCTTGTCATGCCATGGCTTGTCATGCCATGTACTGTTTCTGTTCTGTGATGCCCCTCTGCCATGCTGCCCTGTCTTGGAGCCAACTAACTTTGGACTGGAGCCTCTACAAACTGTGAACTGAAATAAACCTTTCCTCTTTTAACTTTGGGTGTCAGGTATTTTGTCTCAGCAATGAGAAAAGTAACAAAAACATATTTCTAGGGAAAAAAACTCTGCTCAGTTCATTAAGAGATGCATTTAAAAAACATTTAATTTTTGCAACTAACAGTTAATTTCAAAAGCTTTGATGTTTACTTTGTTTTGACCATTGCATATAATTACAATAATAACTTTTCATGTTAGTGTTTAATGACATGGAAAATAAAATATTAATTTTAATTTACAAGTATATTTTATTACAAATAAGTCTGCTAGGAAGTGTGTTATAAAATGTAGGTATAAAAAGCACTACCTTAAGATAAAATTCTCCAAAGAAAGTGGCCTAGAAATATAGATTCAAAAAATAAAATGTTAAATGCTTAAAAAGATCCTGTTTGTATGATAAAAAGTAGCAGTACAAACTTCTTCGGTTTTAAGACTCACTAAATGCATTATAAAAAGTAAAGTAACAATTCTACTTATTTATTTATTTATCTAATTTTTTTCACTACTAGGAGACTGAACCCAGGGGCACTGTATTACTAAGCTACATCCCCAGCCTTTAAAAAAAATTTGGGGCTGAGGATTTAGCTCAGTGGCACAAGCTATTGCCTGGCAAGCACAAGGTCCTAAGTTCAATCCCTGGTACCAAAAAAAATGTTTTTAAAGACAAGGTCTCTCTAAATTGCTTAGGTGATACTCAAACTTGTGATCCTCCTGCCTCAGCCTACCTGTAAGGATTTTAGGTATGCACCACTATGCTTGCTTTCAATTTTATTTTAAATGCTGATATTTATAATAGATTGGAAATAACATCTTTGGAAATGTATATGCATAATTTAAAATTATATAATCAAACATGGAAGGAGACATAGTTATTAAAAGGTTAAGGAGCACCGACAATGGCATGGTATCATTTCCTTGGTATTTTTGTCAAAAATGCAATAACCTCAATCTAATCCTAAATTGAGTGACACTGTACAACTTAGCTGCTGACCTGTATATTTAAAGGAGTTTCAGTTACCAGGTAAAGCCCAGCCTGAGCAACTCTGTGACTCCTGTAATCCCAGCACTCAGGAGGCTGAGGCAGGAGAATCTCTGTGAGTTCAAGGCCAGCCTGGACTGCATAGTGAGAACCTGTCTAAAAAAAGACAAAAAACAAAAATAAGATCTCCGAAAATGAAAAATAAAATAAAGGGCTGGGGATATAGCTCAGTATGAAAGCCCTGGGATAGATAGATAGATAGATATCATAAAAGACAAAGACAGATGGAGGAGCTGTCACTGATTGGAGGAGACTAAGGAAGCATAACAACTCAATTCTATGTGGAATCCTGAATTGGTTTCCAGAATACAGAAAGGACATTAGTGGAAAGGCTGGACAAACCTGAATAAACTGTATGGCTTGGTGAATACTATCATACCAATGCTAATTTCCTGGTTGTGACAAGGGAACCGAGCTATGTTCAAGTTAGTGCATATTAGGGAAAATTGGATGAAAGTGTTAGAGGAACTTGGCACTCCCTCCCCAACTTTCATATAAATCTAAAATTACTTCAAAACAAAAAGTTGAAAAGAGTCTTGGGATTCTCAGGCAAAATACCTCTGAAGAGCGCTGAGTCCTATGAGTCACAGTGAACATAAGATAAGAAGCGAACCAGTGCAAGTCTTCCTCCACCAGCACCCTCACTGAGGCCCTGTGCGATAAAGCCCTCAGTATCCTCTTGTAGGGAGTAGCAACAAGAGGAATGCATTTATTTCCCTGTGGGTCCGTGTCTTGCAATGTGAGGATACGTGCGTCTTTCTCAAGGGCAAGGGCTCACTTTGTTTTCTTCTAGAGAAGAGCCTTTTTCTGGGGCTGGGGTCATAATCAAGCGGTAGAGCACTTTATTCCCAGCACCGCAAAACACAATGTAACTTTTTTCCTGATTACAAGTCAATATAAATTTCTTATAGAAGTTCTAAAAGACAAAGATAGCTGCAAAAGTGAAAAGAAAAATACCTGCAATTGCACCACCACTCTGAGTTTGTTGCGCTATTTCCTGCTACTCTTTTCCCAGGCCTCTATGTATCAGTTGTGAAGGGTTTTTTTTTTCTGTTAAGACATACTAATCACCCTGTTTTAATTATAAACTGTTGTTCGTTACAATTATAAGGTCACCTCTCCATGTCATTTCAGATGTTTTCATCCAACATCATTTTAAATCGTGAGCTGATACTCCTTTGTGTGGATGGACAAAAACTGCTTTTATGGACCCCATACTACTAGGCCACGTACTAGGGTTTTTTTCACTAACTCATCAACCCTAACTAATTAGTGTTTTTCACAAACTTGTCAGCTACATTCATAGCTATTACATTACAAAGAAGATGAGATTTCTTCCCTACCAACACATAGGCAGGCCTCCTCACATTCTTATTTAGAACAGTGTTTTCTGAGTATATGACCAAATATATATGCATATATAAGTTAATCTATTTATCATTTTATGTTTGCATATATTTATAGCTTACAAATAACATCAACGTATTAGATACTAATATGATAATTGAGGACAGTATAGAGCACATATAAAAGTACAAAATGATTCATAAATTAAATGAGCATTCATGATCATAAATTAGAAATAAGTACTCTAGTGTCTGTTTCATGTGTGTGTTTTACATAATAAAGTATATCCAGAAAATGGGAAATTAAAAGGACAAGATAAGCAGGTAATATAAAAGGAAGTTCTAATTTTTTTTCTGCATCCCAATGTGCACATCCCAGTTTTGAAGATCACCAAGTGGAGAGAATCTCAATGTGATCCATCTATTTGCTTAAAAAGAATGCTGGGATGTCACTTTCCCTAACACCTTCCAATTGCCCCTATCAAACCCTAGGGAAAAAAGTCCATACCATCCTGGGCCCTCTTGGACCCCTCTCCATACGGCAAAGGGACTCCTGCAGGGGCCTGCTGACCTCTGTGCCACACGGCTGTTCTGTGCAGAGCTGTGTGTTGTCTATTAACTTGAGATTGTTGGAGCCTGTAGCAAGAGGCGGGCCATTCTTCTGTCCAGCACTTAGTGCCCTGTTAGCCTTCATTGTTCGAGGCCATGATTTGTAGACCAAACATTGGCCCTGGAGTTAGAAAATCTGGACCTCTGCCCTTTGCTTAATTGTACAACCTTGAATGAGCCAATTTATCTCTTTGAAGGAATCCATCGTGTGCCGCAGGAGGCACTGTGACCGGGAAGAAGAGACATGGATACCAGAATCATCCAGACCTGGCTAAATCTCAACCCTGCCACTGGGTGCTGGGCCACTGGAGTCAAGCACATATTTCCTCAGCTTCCACATGCTCATTTTTAATCTGGGTGTAGTAATATCTATTTCATGGACTTGTGAGATTCTGTGAAAGTTATGAGAATAGTACTCAATAAATGTTTGCTGCATCTGACTCATTTAGAGGTAGGAAGAATTGCTATCCAATTCCTCAGAAATTAGCTCTCCTGCCCACTGTGGCAGTGCATGCCTGTAATCTCAGCTTTTGGGAGAATTGCCATGAATTTGAGGTCAGTCTGGGCTCCATAGTGAGTTCAAGGCCAGCTTGCACTACAACATAGTGAGACCCTGTCTCAAAAAATAAAATCATCTGCTCCAACTTCCTTACTCCACAAATGAACACAGTGAGGATAAGATGTGAGAAGAGGGCTTCCCAAAGCCACACCCTGAGCGCCATCTCTTCTATAAAGTGAACGCACCTGTAGTCTCATGATGGTGCTACTGCTATTGCCAAGTGAAACCTCCTTAAGCAACCTCCTAGCTTGTGACAGATATAATGGCACCTTGGTTCACAAACTTAATTCTTTCCACAATTCTGTTCACAAACAAATTGGATGAGAGCCGAATTGAATTCAATGATTAGGTTCAATGTTGACCTTATGGGGAAATTTAATTAGTTCTCATCCAATTAGTTTGCCACCAAAATTGTAGAAAGTATTAAGTTCATGAATTGAGGTGCTACAGAATTCTGGAAAAGATGGCTGCAGTCTAGTTTGTCCCCAGTTGCAGAGTTCTCAAATAAAAACAACATTTTGCCAAATGGTTCTATTTGCAAACCAAATTGTTTGCAAAAAAAAAAAAACATTTGTGAACTGAGCTACCACTGTCTCTGGAAGATTTCTTTTAAATTGGAGAAAACAAGGGAAGACAAAAGAAGCAGAGATATGACACTAAAGCAGGGCCCATCAGCTATATAAAAATGTTTAGTCCTCCACAAGGAATACAAGTGACAGTAACATTCATAGGTATTGAGCGCTTACTGTAGACTGGGTATTTTTCTAAGCACTTCATATACATTAATGTATTTAATCCCCAACAATTTGGAATCCCCATTTTACAGTGGGAAAAACTGAGGCTCAGAAAGAACTTGCCCAAAGTTATCTAGTGGGAGAGCTAAGATGGTAACTTACATAGTATGTCTAGAGAAGCAGTCCTCCAAGTTCAACAGACATCAGAATCACATGAAGACCTCAAGACACAGATGGCTGAGTGTCACCTCCAGTTTCTGATTCAGTGGGTCTGAGATGTGCCCCAAGAATTTACCCTTTTAATAAGTTGCTCTTGACAGAAATGCTAATGGTATAGAGGGACTGACATCTCTAGTATATAAATTCTACACTCTTTTGCTTAAATTCACTTTTATTTTGATTGATACAATATTTGGACATATTTATGAGTTACAGCGTGACCTTTCTGTGGTGCTGGAGTGAAATCCAGAGCCTTGAGCATGTTACAGAAGTGCCCTAACCACTGAGCTACATCTCACCCCCAGTGCGATATTTTGATTCATGCATGTAATGGGTGGTGACCAGCTATGTATCTATGCCTTGAACATTTATCATGTGTTTATGGTGAAACCATTGAAAAGTCTTTCTTCTAGCTTTTCAAAATGCATAGTATATTATCATGGTGTAGTTCCCTTACTGAGCAATATCGTGCCAGAACTTATTTCTATCTGACCAGAACTTAATGCCACCCGTAGACCAAACTTTTCTCCCCCCCTCCTAATCCTCCAGTCTCTGGTTACCACTTGGTGTGGTAATCAACTTGGTGTGAACAACTTTTTGTATTCCATGCAAGTGAAATCATGCAGTGCTTGTCTTTCTGCACCTGGCTTATTTCACTTAATGTAATGTCCTCCAGGTCCATCTATGTTGTCACAAATGTCAGGATTTCACGTTGCACTCTCAACCACCTTCCCATGCTACGCACGTCATTCTACTCTGAAATTCTCCCTCCCTCCTTCATGAGCTTTAAGATAAAGCACAGATGCCTCCTTACAACATGCAGGGCATTTTGTGATCTGAACTTAGCTTTCTCATCTCATTTCCTTCTGAAACCCTCTATATGCCCTATGTCTACTTTCTAAAGTGATTTTCCACTTTCCAATGTGCTAGAATATGCCAGAAACTCTCTCTGGCTTTTATCTGTATTCACTGCTCCTTTTCTCTCGGACGTTTGCACCCTTACACTCCCCTCCTGCCAGCAACATTTGACAAATTTGTGTAGGATTCAGGTCTGTAATTACCACTTGCCACAGACCATGCAGAATCTTAATTCCTGACCCTACTCCAGGCTAAAGTGAGGGCTTTTTGGGGGGTTCCAGGTCCCTGGCTGTCCCTCCATCGTAGTCCTTCTCTCAATATAATATCATTTTCTATACATTAGTTTCCCCCATAACAATGCAGGCTAAGTCTTACTTATCTCAGTATCCCCAGTGCCTTGACACTTGATAAATACTTGTCAAATGAGTGTGTAAGGTTGCTAGCTGAGGTACATTTCAAAAACACAAATTACAATATTAAAAGCTACTTGGTGGCTGAGGCAGGAGGATGGCAAGCTCAAAACCAGACTAGATAACTCAGTGACACCCTGTGTCCAGAAAAGGAGATGGCATACCTCGTGGTAGAGCACTTGTCTATCATGCACAATGTTATGGGTTCAACCTCCACTACTTAAAAACAAAAATAAAAAGTGCTTGGTGAAAATGTGGACTCAGAAAATGCAAGTTGCCTTTTGCTCTAGGCTGCCAGAGGGACATCGAACTTAGGAATATTCTTTGTCTCACTGCCTGCATTAGCTTCCCACTTTCTCTCCCTCCTCCCACCCCTGTGCAGGACTGGAAACACTCTCCCCACGTTCTTCAGCCTACTTTTGGAGTCTCCCTGTCCTGGGTCCTGCTTACCAACAGACTGCCATGAAGCTTGCCCTCTTCGCTGTGGAGACAATGCCTCCTTCACACAGGCCTGCCTAGTCACACTCCCTGCCTGGTCACACTCCAGAAGTGTGACAACTCTAGTTTGCAGGAGTTGGTCCTCAAACCTCAAAAGTGGAAAAGTTTGGGAATGGAAGGGGAAGTCTGGAAGCATCTTTTCTGGGTGATGTGGATTTCAATTCTTCTTCTGGGCTGTGGCTTATCCTCGTTAGTGGAAGTTTTCAAGCCTCTTAGAAAAGTAGAATGAGATCTCTTATGCCAAATAAATTTCTAATTTTTTCTCCTTCTGAGATAATGAGTGCTGATTGGCCTTATGATTTATGAGTTTTATGAATAGAGATGGCTGAGCTAAGATCTAAGAAGCATCAAGACAAGCTTGATATTTATAACTTCCTCCAAAGACTGGCCTCAAATTTCATCAAAAGATCTGTGGGGCAGCCAAAGCAAACAGTAGGGGGAGTTATACTTTGTAAACTGAAGCTGTGAGCTAGGATCAACCACCTCTGGGAGAAGTTCAAATAGAAAGTCACTAAACAAAAAAAACCTATTACAACAAGTGACAGCAACAGCAAGCCTTGGAGAGGAAGGAGAATCTGATTTTCAGCATTGCTACATACACTTTTCAAAATGTCCACTGTTCAACAACAATTATGACATTTGCAAAAAATAACCCATATACAGAGAAAAACCCAACTGATAGAAACTGCCTCAAGGAAGCTTTCTCGTTGAACTTTTCTGGTAGATATAAGTTGGCTACTTAAAATATGCTCAAAAAGTTAAAGGAAACTATGGCTAAGAACTAAAGGAAAGTGAGAATGGTATCTCAATAAATGGAGACTATAAACAGAAATTATTTAAAAATATAAAACTAGTTGGGAATGTTGGCACATGCCTAGAATCCCAGCACTAGTAAAACTGAGGCAGGAGGATTGTTGCAAGTTCGAGGCCAGCCTGGGCTACGTAGTGAGCTCAAGGCCAGCATGAATTATACAGCAAGACCTTGCCTCAAAAAAAATCTGGAGTTGAAAATGTAACTGAAATATTTACTAGAGAGGTTCAGTGGCAGATTTAAAGAGACATAAGGGCAGAATGGGCAAACTTGAAGACTATTATTTGGTGTAAGAAACAAAGAAAAAAGGCAGAGAAATGATCAGATTCCCCCAGAGATCTGTGGGACAACCATCTAGCATATCAACATACACTTAATGGGTATCTCAGAGGAGAGAGAAAAAAAGTAGAAAGAATATTAAAATAATAGCCAAATTTCCCCCAAATTTGATTTAAAATATTAACTTACACATGCAAGAAGTTTAACCAACTCCATGTAAGATAAATTCAACAAGATGCACTCCCAGGCACAATAAAATCAAACTATTGCAAGTCAAAAGCAAAAAGAGTCTCCTAAGAAGAAACACTGAAGTGACCCTCATATACAGTTAACTTCTCATCAGCAGCCATGGGCCTGGGGCATGGCTTATGGGAGAGCCCCTGTCTAATATGCACAAGGGTCTTGGTTAAATTCCCTGATCACAAAGAAAAACACACACACACACACACACACACACACACACAGACGTTAGGAGACAGGGCAAAGACATATTCAAAGTACTGAAAAGAAAAAAAAAGCCAACCGAGAATTCTCTCTGGAAAACTGAGTATATTGATGCACGCCTATAATTCCAGCACTCGGGAGGCTGAGGTAGGAGGATCTTTGCAAGTTTGAGACCAGCCTGGGCTACAAAGTGAATTCAAGGCCAGCCTGAACTAAAAAAAACATTCTCTCTGGCAAAACAATTCTCCAAAAATGAAAGAAAAATGAAGTATTTCCAGGTTAAAAGAAAGTGAGCATATATGTTGCTAGGACATCCACACTACAAGAAATGTTAAAGGGAATCCCTCAGGCTAACACAAAAAGGCATTACGCAGTATCTTCAATGCATATGAAAAAATAAATAAAACTCATAAGTGTGAATTGAAAAGTAAAATGTGTTTTTATAACTACTTTTTTCTGAAAAGATATGACTGTATAAAGCAAGGCTTATAAAACTAATTTAGCACATTAGTGATTGAGTACATGGAGAAAGATGGAATTATATGATGCCCATTTTACAGGTGAGGAAGCCAAGGCATGAAGAGGTTGTATACCTTGCCCAAGGGCACACCACAGTCAAGGAGGCAGGGAGAAGGACTTAACATACACCTGCCTGATTGCAGAGCCCAGGAGTTTAAACTCCTTGCTGTTCTGTGTAAGAAAGACCCTGGGCCCTCCGTACATGGCTTGCAGATGAGGCTCGTGAGAGGGGGCTTAAAACCTCCTGCCAGGGAGGCGCCTCCAGAAAAGCTCCTCCTTTGGGGATTTCTGCTGTGCCTCCCACAGTGCCTGCAGCTCAAGGCTGGGCACGCAGCACGTGCTCAACAGTCTGAGTTGTACTGTTTCCCCCAAATGACCTCTGAAGCTCAGGGACGTGACAGAGAAGGCGTGTTTAGTGAGAGAACAGTAAGACTAGATGGCAATTTCCTAAGTGCTTCCCATCCTGCCGGGCACTCTGCTAAGTGACTACGTGGGTCCCAGTTCCCTAAATTCATGCCTGCAAGAATGGTCGGGTTAGGTATTATAATCATCCTGCTTTACCGGAGTAGGAAACTGAGGCACCAAGTATGTAGTAAGTTACACAAAATCTTAGAATTAGTAAGTGACAAAACTGGAATGTGACCCCAGACAGTCTGGCTCCAGAGCCTGTGCCCTTTCCACCCAACCGTGTCAGGGGTGGTGAGACTTTCCCAGCTATAGGTGCTGGCTTCCAAGTGACAGCGCTGAGGATAGTTTCAGGAGTGCCAGAAAGGTGCCTTCTCCCGGCATCTTTTTATTAACCCACTCGCTCACTGGCTGATTTTTGAGTTTTTCAATTAGAAATGTGTTCCTTTGTTTTAAGACCCCTGATTCCTGAAATGGAGAGCTAAAATAGAGCATACAAGCTACTGCGACATTTTTTCCAGAAAGATGATTTTATTGTGCACACATAGAGAGCCAGTGGAATATGCAGTGCCATGGGGGGAAAAGAGAGCATGAAGGCCTGAAGGCTCCCTGGAAGAGAAAGCAATGACTAAGAGAGCTGCAGTAGACAAACCTTACCGTTTTGTAGAGGGCCAGCCTTTGTCAAATGCCAGTCACTGCTCTGGAAACTCATCCTCACAGCCAGCACTGAGTTTCTGAGAGCTTGCAGGAGCCTTCGGAGCAAGGTTCCCTGGGAGGACTGAAAGCCCCAGAGTTGTCTGTTTATCCCCCGAATTCACTCAGCCAGCTATGGGTTACTACTCAGCACACATTCCTCTAACTTGCTACCTGAGAAACAGCTCCCATCAGACAGTAAAGTGACAACCAGGGGACCAGGAAAGGGAGGAGCAGCTTAGGGAGTGGAGGTCCCTGAGAGCTCCTCTTTGCCAGCAGCTGAAGGGAGCAGCTATGGGGCCGGGCCGAGCTCCTGCCTGAGCTTGGTTCTGCCCTTGTGTGGCCTTGAGCAAGTCTTTCTGACTACCCGCCTCCCCACGCACTTCTCCTCTGAGCTACAAAGCTGCTGTCCCAGGCAGAGCCTAGATACCCTCCAGATTCCCTCGGGACACCATGCACAAGAGCAGTATGCCAGTTCAGGCCTGGCGGCACACACCTATAATTCCAGAACTGGGGTGAGGTGGGGTGGGGGCCACAGAAGCATGAGGATTGTGAATTCAGGGTCAGCCTGGACTACAGAGCAAGTTACAGTCTCAGAAACAAACAAAATAACTGGAAACTTAAAAAAATACCATGATTTTTCACATTTGTCTATGAAACAATAAATATTTCTATAGCTTGACTTCAAAATCTGTGCTCTGTGCTAGTCTCTATTTTAATTCCAGTGCCTCTATTTCAAGATTAATGTGCCTGAGCTTCATTTTGTTTATCTAAAAATGGGGATATAATTATCCCTACTTATCATAGAGGACTTAGCACTAGTACTAAGGCTTAATATAAAATGCTCAACTTTTAAAAGTTAATCAGTGAGCAGTGTCTGAATTTGAGTTCCAAATTTGTTTTTGTGTCAATGGACCATTGGGCTTATTCTCTGTTTTTGAGACATTTAAATCAAAGGGAAGCTGATTGAAGCTTTAGAAACATTGGGTAAAGACTCTAAGCTACCTGAAGACACTGCAGGAATTTTAGGCACCA
>PVJX010012039.1:0-51585 GCA_004027295.1 Dolichotis patagonum | reverse complement strand
CTCACAGGGTCCTAACTCCCCTCTGTGGGCTCCTGGCTCCCTAAGTTGTAAGGCGAATGCTGGGTGTGGCCACCCCGGAGCCTGTGGAATCTCAGGCAGGCCAGGCCACCGTGCTTTGTCCCAGGCAGGTCTCCAGGAGGTTCCCTGCAAGTGAAGGGCCTACAGGTCCCAAAGAGTCAGGCCAGAATGTTGGTTTCTGCAAAGTTCCTGGTCCCAAACAGACCTGGCCAAGATGCCAGTGTCCACAATATTCCCAATGCAAACAGCCCGGACCACTCTGCGTGTCCGAGAGTTTTGTGTCCCAAAGAGACAGGCCAAGATTCTGCTTTCTGGGAGACTTCCTGGGGGTGAAGGGCGGGGCTACGTGCCCAAACAGACCCGGGCCAGATGCCGATCTCCAGGCAATTCCCTGCAGATGAAGGGCGGGCCTACCAGACCCAAACAGTGGTGCCGAGATGCAGGTCTGCGCAGACTTTCGATCCAAACAGCCCAGGCCATTCTACAGGTCCCAATACGATACTTCTTTATGATTTTATATGACAACTATTAAAAGTGCTTTGTTAAATCGGTATGACGGGGCTTAGGATTGCTGAATTGTGTGCTAAGGAACCTATGATAGGAGGAAATATTGGCCATGGAATAGGTTTGGCTGCTCCTTAGGAGCTTGATGTCAGCAAAAAATGGAACTCAATTTTTTAGTCACCTCTGACTCATGGATTGGGTTTATACAAGCTGAGACTATAGGTGTTTGTGATGTGATATGATTTGTGACTGAATAAATAAAATTTCCCTAATGTATTGGTAATGCATTATTGTGTAACTGACATTTAGAAACCTTGAAGTAAGTCAGGTACTTGTCTATAGAGTCTGGATTTTAGTCAAGGTAAAATTCTCCACTCTCATTTATCCTAGAAAGTCATCTATCCTATAGCAGGAACGTGAAGAACCTTGGATTTTGGAAGTAGGCAGCTTTTTCTTCTCAGTGGGGCCTCAAGAATCAAATTGTACTATGGTTCTAGGTAAGGAGTTTCATGAATTCTCTTACTTTTACAGGTTAATCTTATGTCGAAGGAGGTTGTGGTGGATGAAAAAGGTCTAGTTTAGGTTTTGAATCTCTGAGTGTAGTAATATTTAATAGAACTTAGGAATTATTTTCACTTTGTAATTCCTTTCTATTACTTCTGAACTACTAGTAGACTCTTATTTAAAATTATAGGCTTATCTCAGCTATGCTTGGAAAAATGAAAGTTTTTCATGAGAATAAACAAAAAGTAAAGAAAGTGCTCTGAAGCTTATTCAGAAATACTGAGCCCACTATGCCTCCCACACATGCCAGAATCACAAATGTTCAGCAAAAACAAACTCTACAAGTAAATCCTATTAGTGAACGCTGAAAATGGAAGACGTTGTCTGAGATACAGCACAAAGGGAAAACCTGGTAAAGGGAACAACTTTACCTTCATTTTAAACATTTTATGCTGCTAAAGGGCTCTGAAGCCTTTGGGAGATTGAGGTCAACCAGAGTAACAATAAACTTCAAGTCCATTTTTAGTCACGCTGGCGCATGCCTATGATACAAGCACTTGGGAGACTGAGTCAAGGAAGATTATAAACAGAAAGTCAGCCTGGGCTGCAAATGGAAGTCAGGTCCAGTCTGGACTGCATTGCAAGATTCTGACTTGAAGAAGAAAAAGAAACAAAAGATTTGAGTTCAATCCAATTCTTGTCTAAATTAATTCCCTGTGTTAAAAACATTGCAGAAGAAAATACATGCTTATTTTATAACTTATATCTCTACTGCTCAATATAAAATATTGCAATTTTAACAACAAAGAGGTTTCAGGAAAGACAGGGAGTAAAATACAATATTATGGGATGGCTATGTAGCTCAGTGATAGAGCACTTGCCGAGCATACAGGCCTACACACACAAAAGGCATGTTTCTATAACACATGTAAATTAGCAGAACAAGTCAGGTAAACAGGCTCACACATTGAAATTACCTAGCAGAAAATTAAAATAAATATGATTAATATTATGAAGTATTTTAAAGAGAAGGCTGGAAAATTCCAAGCTGCTGAAAACAAACAAACAAAAATAAATAAACAAAACAAAATGGAAAAGTCTAAAAGGTTGCCAGAGATAAAGGTCTAATTATCTATAATAAAAAGTACAGCAGGCTACTTATCGGAAACCGTTCAACTGCAGTGAAATCTTTAAAGGCTGAATAAAAAACCGTATGAACCGATCCTAAGTCCAGCAAAAATGTCTTCTAAAAGTGAAGGATAAATACTCTCCAAAAATGAACAAGAGCAGAATTATCAACAGAAATTATTCCTTTAATATGAAAAAATATGATAAAGTAAGAGAACTTACTTCTGCACAAAGAAATATAGAGTGTTGAAAATAAACATATGAAAGTGAAATACAATTAATTTTCCACACTTTTTTATTTGCTTCCTTGAGACAGGGTCTTGCTCTGTAGTGCAGGCTGCCCTTCAGCTCACTGTATAGCTCAGGGTGGCCGTAAAGTCACAGCAATCCTCCTGCTTCCAAAGTGTGGGGATTACAGATAATGTGCCACCATGGCCGGCAAGTTTCCACACTTTTATTTGCTCTAAAAAATGACTCCATAAAGAAAAAGGAGTAAGCATTTCACTATGTGTTTAGAGTGTGCACTAAAGTAAAATGGATAAAAGCAAAAAACACAGAAAAAATGGAAGGAAGGAGTTGGATAACCTGTCTTAAAGTCCTTGTACCATATATGAAGTAATATATTAGTTGACTCTTCATTAAGTAAGAAAAAGGGTGCAGAGCTCTGTATCTCTCACCATGATGCGCTGCCCCACATTGGGGCCTTGCAGGCAAGAAGCCCGTTACCAAATGCAGCTGCTCTGCCCGGGGCCAAGCTGCTTCCTTCACCCTTGGTGCCTCCATGTTTCCTGGCACATGAGATCTGTGGCGAATTATCCCAAAGGGTAAGTACAAAGCCATGTCACAGACTCATTTCTGACACAGTCGTAGGTCACAGTCTGATCCTACCCCATTTTAGTCCCTTTATAACTTTCAGATCAGGACATCAGATCAAAGTCACTTTAAAGGGCACCCATTTGGATACAATTGGGGGGGGGTACCAGGGATCGAACTCAGGATCTTGTGCTTGCAGCCAGGCTCTTATGCTATTGAGTTAAATCCACGGCTAGGGCACCCATTTGAAGGCTTTGCCTTAGAAGCTCATGACACGGAGGATTTGACTTGGCTCGTTCACATTGAAAGCTGGTCAAAGATCATGACTTCTGACCTATGAAGATCTGTCAGGAGTCAGCTATGGGTCATACAAGTTTATTAAAAAACTCAGATGGTAAAATCTACTTCAAATTAAAGTCTGCCTCAAACACTGTGACAGATTACTCACAGTTTCTATTCATAGTTGTTGAGTTTAAAGTCTGTTGGTGGAGTTGCCTCATCCTATATGACCAAATACACGTCCTTTTACAACTCATACAGCTACAATAATACTTCTGCCAGTGTCATCTCCAGTCTCCTATTTAACCAAATCACCCAGAACCTGAGAATGTGTGAGCCTTAGGAGTCCTTTGAATTGTGCCGTAGAAAGTACATGCCTGTGTCTTTTTGTCTTTCATGAGGTGAGCAGTCAGTGATGACTGAAATGAGCAATCTCAGTAAATGTTATTTACCACTTGCATTTTCTCCTGACTGATGGGTAAGTGATGATGCTTGTATTTATTTTCATAAAGACCACATTGTACATATATATCCTTTGATAGGAAAAAGGTACCTAGAATGAACTCTAGGGACATTCTTAAGGCTATGGATAACTGAGGTGAAATCCATATGTATTCTCAGAAATTTTCAATCATACATAAAAGAATGATGTGAAAGACTATCCAAAAAATATTGTAGGATCCATCCGTTACTCCTTGTAAAAGTTGATGGTGCCTGAATGTTTGAGTATGCATGACTACCATTAGCCTTAGACGATTCCCAGTTCTTCAGAGCTGTTTGGTACAAAGCTTTTTCTTGGTAAACAGTTTGATTTTGGGTGCATCACATGTTTATGCTCACTGTGCCTGTGCTCATCTGCTTTGCTTTTGTTATCATACCTTTTACATACATAGGAAGCTAGAGATGGTGTGCAGCCTATCACCCATACCACAGTTGTTTAGTGATTGTTTGAGTAGTTCTTCAGCCTCTTCTGGCAGTCTTTGGGGACCTTTACATCCCGCAAAGAAGGGAAATGTTTATCTGGATTCATTGGGACATATGGGAAAAGCTGCTAGAATAATAGCAATGGCAGAAATGTTAATGGGAATGGATCAAGTCTTTCTGATCAATAAAAAATTTATTTGATGATTTGATTATAGTCTAGGACATGGGGACTGAGATTGTTCTAAAGACACACATTTATTGACTTTCTTAAAATACTGAATGCTCTTAGAATTCAGATCCTACCCTCATTTACTGTAGCTGAAACAGAGGATCATGCTTTAAGAAGGTACAGTTGGTTATTTATCTTTGGGAAGGTGCCTTTTTTCACCATATTATTTGCTATCAACCACCTATGTACAAGCAAAGACCTTGGCTTTTGCAGGTTAGTTAATGATTAACATCAAAGAAAAGCAACTGAAGCCTACACTCACTACCTGGAGCACAGTCATGAATTCTAACTTGGAAGCCTGGGACCACATCTACAGAGGAGCTCTGAAGCCTGGTCTCTAGAGACTGTCACAGTCTCCTTCTCACTGCTGATCCCCTCCAGGCCCTCATTCACGATTTAAAGAAGGAAAGGTGCATTTTAGCTCATAGCTCCAGAAGATTTCAGGCCATGGTTGGGAGGCTGAAGGAGGTTGGGAGGCAAAAAGGGCAGGTGGAAGGGCCAGCCATGGGAGAAAGCTGCTCACATCATGATGGTCGGGATGCAGAGAGAAAGAGACAGTTCACCCTTCCAGGTCATGGCCCCAGTGACCCCTCTCACCAGGCCCCACCTCCTAAGAGCACACTCAGCTATTAAATCATTAGTGGATGAATGCATTGATGAATATAGTGCCCTCATGATCCAATTAGCCTCCAAAATCCCAGCCTCTGTGTGCGTGATTTTGGTGGAATATTCTAGTCATTCATAACAGATATTTGACATCAATAACACCTATTAAATTTATTTCTATGGTCTGTAAACTTATGTCAAACTCTTGTGTAATTCTGGGTCCTCAGGGAAGTGTTGTGCTTGAGGGGGAAGTGACTCTCAAGTATTCCTTGACATGATTTTAAAAGGAATAACACTCAAGAAAACCCACTGTGGTGACACACCTATAATCCCAGCACTCAGGAAGCTGAAGCAGAAGGATCACTACAAGTACAAGGCCAGTCTGAACTACACAGCCAGGCTCAATTTCAAAACACAAACAAAGCAAAACAAAGCAAAGCAAAACAAAACTTAAGACTATGAGCTGGAAAAATATTAAGGTAAATGCAACTAAGTTTCCATATCTGTTGATTGTGCAACTATAGATTAAACAAACCATTGATCAAATTTTTGAAAGAAAAAATATTGGATCTACACTGAATATGGAGACTTTTTTCTTGTTTTTGCTGTGGAAATCTAATATCAAACCAAATGGAAGACCTTTTGCACCAAGACCTATTACATCAGCAGCAACTGAGAGTGAAACAGAAACTTGTATACATTATGTAAGCAGGAAGTGCAAAAGTTGAGAGCAGGTTATCTAACAATTGGTAACATAAATCAAGTCATAGGTTGTCAGGCAGGTTTGCTCTGGGCAGGTTTGGCAGAGGGCTTGTTTGTCACAAAGCTGGAGAACATGGGGAGAGAGCTGGGGCTGTGTGGTGGTTGAACTATGCATGTCCTTGACTCGTTTATATAGGTTGGACGGTCCTTGAAAATAGAGTATGTTTATGTGTCAGACATTCGATTATAATTAGTTTTTTAAGATTTCTTTTCTAGTCAATTTCGTGTTTATAAACCTCAAAAATATTTCCTCTGTGGCAGACTTTGTAAGTGCATTGGTATAACACTGTAATGTTTTCCTAGTTCTCTCTCTTTCTCTCTTACTCCATCCCTGTCTCTGGTCTTTCTATACAGTTCAAAATGACCTTGAACTCACTGTGTATCCCAGGATGGCTCTGAGCTCGAACTCACAGTAATCTTCCTAAGTTTCCTAAGTGCTGGTATTATAGCTGCATACCACCACATCCAGCTGTTCTCATTATTTTAAAAATCTTCCTGGGGTCATATGAAATATACTTGCCTTTTTTTTTTAATCCCTTGAATTAATTGTATGTTTTAGTTTTGCTTTAACCAAATTTACTGGAATGTTGCTAAGTTTTTACTTTTGCTCTACAAATCAGCTCTTTATTCAGTTTATCATTTTTGCTGTTTCTTTGTTTTACATACTGTTTGTATCTTACTCAATTTCTATGATCTCCATACTTCTATTTTCAGATTACTGTGTTGTTCTCTCTATTCTGGACTAGTTTTAATTTTCATTAAATTTAATAGCTGCATTTATAGTTACATACTTTTCTCTTGGTGTAATAGATTCACATCATGTAATGATTAATATAAGGTACTTTCGTTGTCATCTTCTGCCCAATAGTTTGCAGTTTCATTATGCTTTACATTTAAATGATTAATTCACAAGTTAATATTTTCTTTGTGACTCAGTGTGTGGTCTATTTTTTTTTATTTTCACCATGGCCTATTTTTCATATTTTCACTATAAAATAATATATTGCTTCTTGTTGTTTTCACACCTACATTTCCAGAATTCATGTTATATATTGACATTGATTTCTTTTATTTTGTTGCTTCAGATCTTTTCACTTGTATTTCAGATTCTTTCAACTCTATATTTCTTGATGATTCTGGGAGAGTTAATTCACCTGACCTCCCAGCTCACTAATTTTTATATATGTTTTACTCTTGCATGAGACTAGTATTTATTTCAGTTACACATTTCAGGTTAAGAATCTTCAATTAGTTTTCTTTTCTACTTGTTTGTGCTTTACTTTGTCTATATTCCTACAATATTCTTCTCTAAAGAAGTTTAGCCCTAATTCTAAGTCTTGCTCTGTATGGTCTATTACTCTTCTCTTTTCTAATGTAGATCATAGTAATTACATTCTTCAGATGTTTTTTCCTTCTTAGCTCACTTTCACCTGGAATTTCCTCATACTGTTAATGGTATTGTATTCCAAGGGGGAATGAACCAAATTCTGAGCCTTATCTTCTGTCATTACAAGTGAATTTATGGAGCTAGAGAGATTCCTTACTGCTAAAAGCCTGTTTTGTTCCAATTGGAACTATGTCCTTTTCTCTCACTCACAGACATGTGACACTGACCTCAAGTCACACATCTGTATTTTGGCCCCTGAAACTGAACTGTCACTTGTGTTCCCAAGGGCTATTACCTTCTTGAGACCTAATCGTCTAGATCACAAGTTCTCAAGCAAAGGTGGTATTTGGAAATATGTGAGGAAAAATTGAGATTGTTGTGATGACTCTGGGTTTCTACTGGCATTTAGGGCAAGAGGCTTGATATGCTAACGGTCCCATAATGCATGGTAACCCCCACAAAATAAAGTACTGTATCAAACAAAATGATAAGAGTCCTTCGAGGCTGTCATGGAAGAGGAGTTAGGTGCGTATATATTTATTATTGTTATCTCTTCTTTTTTAATTCCTCCCCTAACTTGTATGTAGTGACCTTCTATATATCCTTTGATCATTCTTGAAGTTCATGTTGTCTACAAGGAGAACAGCTGACCTTGCTTTTTTCTGTGTTCCTGTTGCATGGAAGTTTCCTGTTGTTTTCCATTCTTTGACTTTCCTTCAAGAGCTGAAATTCTATTCTTTCCTTCATTCAATCTGCTGCATATATTTTCAACTGAAGTTTCAATTGCCTGTTTGAATATATCCCATTTTTTTCCCATTCTGGACAGTTTTTCTTTCTATGTTTTTCTAAGGTCATCTCTTCTTGCATTGTGTCTTCTCTAATATCTTTGATTTTAAGCATTATTTCTTTTTATGCCTGAGGGATCATTTACTCCATACCCTTTTCCACTTGTTTTTTCACTTCTGTTGTTAGCATTTCAGAAAACTCCAGTGCTTAGGCTCTAACTTTATCCATCTCACTGAGATCCAGGCTTGTCTTGGGTGGGCCAGGGGTGCAGGATTGCATCCAGCTTCTGTGTCTTGTCATTTTCTATTTTCTCTCTTTTGTTTCTATACTGAAGCTTGCCAATGTCTTATGATCTACAGCTTTATTACTAGCATTGAGGTTTCTCTCTAGGAGGAAAGTAGTTCTCCATTCTTTAGAGGATCCCATCCGTCTTACACTTTTCCAGCCAGCCCCACCATCCGGCGTGGGAATGGAGGGGCACAGAGCCCAAACTCACTGTCGCCCAGCTGACCTGCCCTCCTGCACCTTTGATATCATTTTGATCAACAGATATCTGAGTAGAAATAAGCCATTGTCCTTAAAGAAATCTTTTACTTTTATTTAAGTTAGCCCACTTATAAGCCATATGAACAATGATCCTTAAGCTGTATACATGAAAGTTTAAACCAATTTAAAATTGTTTTCCATGAAAATCCCCCACAAAAAAGAAAGAAAAAAATTATTGTGCTCCCAAAACTTTTTTTTCCTTTTTCAAACAGAGCAGCTTCACATGTTGTAACCAGTCACTTGCCGACAAGCATACAGACAACTTCATTCAAATCACAGTGCACTTTCAGATACATAGCGGCCATGGCACTCTTAGTTGTAAGAGCACTGAGGTGGGTTTCTTTTCTTTCTGACTAACTTGTGCTAATTTTATGTAGGTAACAGGCTTAACTCTTGTTTTTTTCTCAGTCTCTTTTGATGTAATAGAAGAAGAACAAAGATGCCTTTCTTCAGGATGCGTTTCACAGACTCATTCAGGTTTGGACAAGGAACAAGCCTCACCCATTATGGGGGTGTATACTTTGTTAGCTATAACTATCATCCCTAAAAACCCTTTTGCTTTCTCCCTTATCAAGAGTTGTATTAAGGAGAAACATCACATCATTCCAAGTTTACCTAAAAAGGGAAGTTATATTTTTCAAAGCTCTTGTATAGCTATCTGAATCATCTACTGGACTTTCCTAGTCTCATTTGATTTTTCCCAATTTTGAGTAAGTAAATGAGACCTGTCTTGGTTTCTCCCTCAAGCTGTTTCTAACGGGCAGTAACCTACCAGGAGCTAAGAGGCTCGTCTCAGAGGAAGGGGGAGCTGGGCCTCGTCTCTCCTCTCCTTGGTAACTCCTGGTAACTCTCTTGTTCCCTTTGGCCCCTGTCCCTGTATGAATCCTGGTTTTTGAGAAGTCAAAGGAGGAGGTCAAGGGAACAATGAGAAAACCACTGAGAAGAATCCTACAGGGTGAAGAAGGGTAAAAAAAGTAAAGATGAAACAGGGTACAGGGCACCTTGTTTCACTTTCCCTCTCCCTTTCAGAAAAGACACAATTAAATGATGTTGAAATTTAGAGACTCCCCTCCCTAAAAAGTGTATTGTACCCAAACCTCAGTCTAATAAAAGATAAGAGCCTTTTCCCTAAGGAACTGGGAATCTAACTCTTTCCATGGTTGGAGGAGACTTTCCAGAGGAGAGTGGGGTAGAGTAGCTAAAGACCTGACTCCCATGTAGCAGAGTGAAAACAGGCAGAAAGAAGAAGAAGAAGAGAGAGAGAGAGAGAGAGAGAGAGAGAGAGAGACTACATGTTTTAAACTAAAGCCTGTCTTCCAAGTGGCCAGCAGAGGTAGCCCTTTGACAGGCATTCCTGAACAAAGTGCCATCTGCCAGTGTCCACTACCTGAAGGAACCTGGACCCAGGAAACCAGATCCTGGCTGTTTCATGGCTTAGCTCTCCTGAAGCCTGTAGCAGAAGACATTTCCTCTATTTTTGCCAGGTCTGGTATCTCTTATATTCCAAGTAATGTTGGTGCCATCATCTCTGAAAAATGTAATTCCCAAATGGCTCTCTCCTTTATGGGCCCTAATAGGGCCAATATGGCTAATCATTAAGGCTCTTGGGGTTTTCAGAAGGGAGAATTAGGAGGTATGAGGTGAAATAGATTCTCAATCATGCCTTGGATGGTTGGGCCACAACTGATACTCGAAGAAGGAGCAAGTTTATAAAACCTAACACCTGACCACAGAGCCTGTATTTTCCATCCTCCAAAAAGGGCTCAGGTTGTTTAACCTTTCCCAGGGCTCCCTTCTGACCCTAAGTAATGTTCCACTTAGGATTTTCCTAGTGAGGTTCCTAAGATGAATGGGTTTATAATTTTCTCCTATTGTACTGTCCGTATAATAGTTGGTGCAGTGCTGAGGCATGGCACTAACAGGACTATAAAGTAGTAGGCTGCTTGCTCGGGTCAAACAGTGAACAAACTACAGAGATGGATTTGAACTCACACAGTCCAACTCGGGAGTCCAGGTGTATAACTGAGGCAGGGAGCAAATAGGACTGTCAAGTAGCTGCCAGCTGGAAAACAAGCAGCTATGCTTTGGAGGATGAGAGGGAAAAGACAGATCTTTGGAAAATGGGATGGGGTGCGGAAGGGGGGGGAAGTAAAGAGACGTAAGATGTATTATAGACATGTACTAACTCCCCACAATCAATGGAACTATTATACATGACAAACATGTACTAACAAAAATTAAAAACAAAACTTTTTATAAAGAAAAAAAAAGAGAAAGCAAATTGTTAATTGCAGAGGCAAGCCACCAAACCCTACAGAGGAGAAAGCAGGATGCATAAGCAAATAGAATGAGACCAATGCAAGAAACTAAACTCCTCTCTGCCCAGAAACACTTATCCCCGATTTAAAAAAAAACTCCATGAATAGTTAATGACATTGCTTTTAGGCTCATGGAAATAAAAATCCTCTTGTGCAGAGTTCTCTGTGTGTGGATTTAGCCAACTTTGCTGTCCTTTTCCAGGAAGTCTGCTGGCTGTGTTTCTTTCTTAAAATAAATATTTATTTTCCTTTAGTGTTGGAACCAGCAGCTAAAAATTCATGCCAGCCAGTTACAGATTTCTGGTGCCCAGTATGGGATTAGGTAAACCTCCTTACAGGATTTAGTGGACTACAATATTTAAGTAAGCACATGCAGTATTGGATATAATCTACAGGGGAATCTGGAATCCCACACAGTAGCTCATCTTCCATGGATTCTGCAATCCAATCTTTCCCCTACTTCCTTCCTTGAATTTTCCTTTGTGGAAATAATTTAAATATTTGGGATCTGATACTTGGAACTAATTGGGAATTGGATATTAAGGCCGTATTGAAGTGTCCCAATTGGTTGTTGGTTTACAAAGATTTTGGTTCTTTAACTTAAAAAAAAAAATACAATCTGGAATGGGGTTGAACCTTACTTTGGGTCTGAGGTGCAAAGCCTCTTGGACTTTCCTGTATTTTTTCTGGAAGTTCCCTCCTTGGGCCAACAGTGGCTTCAATCCCCCTCCTTTCCTGAGGGTCCCAGCAGCTGCATTCTCTTCTCTTTTCCCTTCTCTCTCCTCCCCCACTCTGGCTCTTACTGTTTTAACTTTGTACTTTTAACCAGCAAGAAAGAAATAAAGAACTCAGAAAAGCCAGTGTATTAAGGATTCACATAAGAATAAAAAGTGCTAATTCTATTTTGGACTCCCTGAGAGAATCTCGGACAATGTATCTACAAGTGCATTCTGATTTAAAGTAATTGTTTTACAATATATTTTTTGTCTGTTAGTCTAGCTGTGAATCTGTGTTTATTATAATTAACTCAATAAAGCTCTAACTTTTTTTTGATGGCTGGTAGCAGTAGACTGATTGAAACTTATCTCAAATGTTGACCCCAAATAGTTTCTTTAACACTGGGGGAATCTGAATTCAGAACTCACCCAGGTAATCTGCTCCAAGCTTCCAGAAGCAATTTTATCTAGGATACCTGTGGCTGCTTTGGTTCTCATTTTCTGAGCTCATTTTTTTTTTAACTTTGTTTCTGCACAAAGCCTTTGGCTCTCCATTTGATTTTCTTTCTTTTTTCTTTACTGGAAAAACTAGGTAAGTCAGGGCTCTTTGGAGGTTATCCCAGCCAACCTTTGAGTCCTGGATAAAATGTAAGGGTTAAATTTAGGACCAGAGAAAAAAATCAAAAGTAGGGGATGGTTATTCAAGGTGAGCTACACCCATGTAAAGCCATTTGGCTCAAAGCCTTACATGAAACTTGCCAATAAGAAATTTAAATTGTGAGTTCTGTGAGTTCTAGTGAATTACCAAACTCAGGAGGGCTGCTTATGGCGGGCCAGTGAGAAGGGTGCCCATGGAACTGCAACTAAGGTGTGAGGCAGTTTTGCTGTACTTAGCACTTAATATGGTAGGGAGGGTCTGTGCTAACTCTCCCTTCATTGTTAGCTTCAGAACTGAATTCGATCATTGCACAATTTGTTAGAGAATTGGATAATTGATTAGTGTATGGAAAACTGACATATTTGATGTCAGAAAAAAGCTCAAATGCTTTATGGTGCTTTCTTGGTTCTCTACTCATGCTGACCTGTTAATTGGAATTGTCTCTTTACTGATTTCTTAAATTCAAGAGTTATCTAGTTAAAAGTTCTTCAGTTTAATAAATATATGGAAGGTGAATTTTCTTCTGGTTGTACATGTTAGGAATTCTGACACATAACAATTTTGTTAGTTATCTCTACTAACTTATACTACCTTCTGCTTACAGAGGCAAAACGGAAAGCATTCCTTTTACCACCAGGAGAAATTCAGGTGCTCCTACCACCCGTATTACCAGTATTACCATTGCATTGGAGACTCCGGAGATTCCTTTCAAGAAACACAGGGTTCCAGTGAAAGGAAGTGGCTTGCTAAAGCTGAGCACAGGGTAGTAGAGTTGTACCTAGTTGCTCTGAAGCAATCAAAGCCCACACAGGCTTATTGAAGTGGCTGCCAATCGTGGGGGATGGGGAATAATTGAGAGCGATCTCTCCTGAGTACTTCAGACTGCTGAGTAATGAGAGGACTGTCAACATCCTTCCTCAACACTTCAGGCTGCTTTTCTCGGGTCCCAGTAGTGCACAAGCCCGCCAGTGCACATCCCACTGCCTTCCTCATGAGCACTGCAGCAGCCTCCAAAGGCTGGGGGTGCAGAGGAATCCACCAAAGTGCAGTGACTTGGCAGTGAGTAACTAGAAGCCCCCAGGGATCCCAAAAAGCTGCCAGCATGAATTGGACAGCTGGTGGCAGGTCCCTAAAGCATGAAAGGATGTGTGGAGTCTCATGTAGGCTCAAGTCTATGCTCTAGTGGGAGGAAGCCTTGGCAAAATATTTGAAGTAAATGATGAGCTGATTCAAGCTAAAAGTGTAACAAAGCCTAGATGCAGCTGGGTCAGAGGTTAAATTGATGCAACCCTGCACACCAGCAACTCTCTGGAAGGGGGAGCGTGGCCTTTGGGGGTAAGTATCCTTTCCTTCAAAATCTCCTGTTTGTTTAAACTAAATGTCTAAAAGAGATTAAAAAGTTATAAGGGATGCAGAGAAGACCCAAAGATGGCCTTTTTGTTGGAATTATTAGAGAATTTAATGTAACTATGACAAATATTTTTAAATTGGATAATCTGAATAGATGGAAATTTTCAGCAGAGAGATTGAAATGACTAAATAAAACCAGATCATTTTATGGTGGGACATCTAGATGGAAATGTTAACAATGAAAAAAAAACCTACGGTGATAAAGCATATATTTGAATTAGGGCTCACAAGATCCAGACAGTATCGACTACTATTGAAGACAGGTCAATAGCAGTGATTGACAATGAATAAAATAAAAGCAAAAAAAAAAAAACCCTGAAAAAAATCCAAAATATATATGGTTTGTGGGACAGAATAGTTAGTCTAGTATACCAGAGAGATTAAAGGGTACCAGTTACACTGAATGAGATAATGACTGAGAATTTTCCAAAACTGATGACAGACACCAGTTCACCAATGTAAGAAACTCAATGAACTCCTAGAACAACAATTCAAAGATTTCCCCAATGAAGCATATGCCATGTACCAGGACTAAGCAGGATTGATTTCAGGGATGCACAGATGATTCAACATATGCAAATCAATAAATGTAACATACCATACATACAGAACTAAGGGCAACAATCACATGATTTTTCCATAGACATAGAAAAGGCATTTGAAAAAGTCCAACATCCATTTATGATTTTAAAAAACTGAAGAAAATAGATATAGAAGATCTTTATCTCCAGCAGATAAAAACCATCTATGACAAACTAATGACCCACATCATACTAATGGACAGAAGGTGAGAGCTTTCCTCATAAAATCAGGAACAAGACAAAAATTTCCACTAAGGGTTCAATATAGTTCTGGAAGTACGAGCCAGAACAATGAGACAAAAGAAAGAAATAAAAGGGATTGGGAAAGAAATGGAAGAAGTCAAATTATCATTATTTGCAAATGACAAGATCTTGCACATAGAAGACCCCAAAATTTCCAGTAAAAGACTCCTGTAATTGACAAGAAAATACAGTAGCATAACAATATATAAAGTCAACACTCAAAAATCACATGTTCATGATACAAATAACAAAGTCACTGAAAGAGAAATTAGAGGAATCATACATTTCAAAAACAGCTCAAGAAAAATGAAATACTTAGGAATTAACCTAATCAAAGAGGTTAAATGGTTCTACAGTGAAAACTAAAATACTCTGAAAAACTAATTAAGAGATTAAACATAATGTCAGAAAATGGAAAGCTATCCCTGTTCTTGGATGGGTAGAACTGATGTAGACAAACAGTTGTACTTCTAAAACTGTTATATAGATTTAACATAATCCCAACCAAAATAGAAAACAGTCCTAGGGCAATACTCACAGAGCCAATGAAATAAATTCTAAAACTCACATGGAACCAGAAGAGGCCTAGAATAGCAAAAGAATTCTGTGCAACGAGGACAAAGCAAGAAGTCCAGACTTCAAGTTATACTACAAAGCTACAATGATTAAAAACAGCATGGTATTGAAAAAACCCCTATGTATTAACAGAATAGAAAAGATGATGCACAAACTACTTCATGTGCACAGAGCTACCTTATTTTTAACAAAGAGGCCAAATATAGTAAGTCCTCAACTTACAAATAACTTCTGGTCCAGGGGAATATACTTAAGTCAGATCCATTGCTATGTCTGACATAGTGAGTGTTAAACACTTTTGACACAAATATACAATGTAAAGCATAAAAAAAATTCCCCAACTGGACCATACTGCTGTTCACTATTGCACTGTACAGTAGGCACATAGCACCATGACTGTGACAAGGTCCAGCAGACATGTGAGCCTCTTCCATGATTTGCTGGCATCTATGGATGTTCATAATGCAAGGTCCATTCATATCTGTGAAAGTTTGGAATTTAGAATGTTCATAGTTGGGGACTTACTGCATTTTTACTGGAGAAAAGTTAGACTACCTTAAAAATGGCCCTTGGGAAAAATGGTGCTGAGATAACTGGCTATCCACAAGCAGAAGAACTTAGATCTGTATCTCTTGCCATGCACTAAACTAAAATCAAAATGGGTTAAACATCTAAATATTAAAAGAGAAACAATAAACCTGCTGGAAGATAAAATAGGTAAGAAGATACAGATATAGGCAAAGACTTTCTGTACTGAAGCCACTGCACTAAAAATACTACCAATCATCAACAAATGGGATATTATCAGATTAAAAAGCTTCTGCACAGCAAAGGAAACCACCACCAAAGTGAAAAGACAATCTACAGAATGGGAAAAAAAATCTTTCCACCTACCACTTACACAAAAAACTGTTACCTAAAATATATGAAGAATTAAAAATAAATTAGCTCCCTCAAATTAAAAAACAACCAAAAATGGGCATCTGAAATGAATACATACACCTTGGTATGTATTTCATTTATACCAGTGTATAAATGAAAAAATGTTCAACATCAATGGTCATTTGATAAATGCAAATTAAAACAGCACTGAGATTCCATGTCATTCCAGAAAGAATACCTATCATCAAGAAATAACCTGCTAACAGATGCAGGAGAGGCTGTAAGAGGGGAACCTTTCATTGTTGGTGGGGTATAAATTAGTACAAGCACTGCAGCACATTAGTATGGAGATTCCTCTAAAAGCTAAAGGTAGAAATTTCATTGGCCTAGATATTATCTTTCCAGGAATCTTCCTAAAAGAGTTAAGAGACCCCATACCACAGTGACATCTGCATGCCCAGGTTTATAGCAGCACAATTTATTTAGCTAAATCTTGGACACAGTCCATCAACAGATGAATGGCTAAATAAAATGTGATTTATTTACACAGTGGGGTACTATGTGATTTATTTACACAGTGCCATCGAGAAGGATAAATGATTCATTTGTAGGAAAATGGATTAATTTTGAGACCATAATATTAAGCAAAATAAACCAGATACAGAAGCTTAAATGTCATGTAGTTTCTCTTACAAAAGAAACTTCAAATATAAATAAAGTACAAAATAAAAGACAGACTAGAGGGAAAAAAAACAGGAAAAAAAAACCATTATTGTAACACAGTATGGACAATGTACCTAAAACTGGAGTCATATATTTTATATGGATTTTAGCCTGTTAGTTTGGCTGTTAATCTGTATATATGATAGTTCACTGTGTAAGGACTTACAAGATGAATAAATTAATTTGATGCTGGCAGAAAAGGGGTTAGTGACAGACTGGTAAAAAAGAATTCAGATGTGTTATATACATGTGCCAATCCCCACAACAAATATAATCATCATGTACCACAAACATGTACCAATAAAAAATTTTAAATTAAAGAAAGAGACTAGTTCTCCCTAGGTATGGTAATGTATTACCATAGTTCCAGCATTCTGGGAAACAGAGGCAGGAGGATCACACATTCAATCCAGCCTGGACAGTTTAGTGAATTAGCAAGATGCTTAATTTTTTTGGAAGGGGGCGGGAAGGGTGGCAAAGGGATATAGTTACAAACTTCCATGCAAAGGCTCTGAATTCAATCCCCAGTAAAACACACACACACACAAACACACACACGTTTAGATGAAAGATTAAGCGTACAGTAGGCACATAGTCTAAAGTCACAGAAACATTACTTAGCAAAATAATAACAGAAAATTTTCCTAAACAGAGAGACTGCCACGTACAAGAAGCATCAACAACCTTAAACAGACATGACTAGAAAAGAACCTTTCTATACTATATTACAGTTAAACTGCCAAGAGTAGAGAACATAGACTATTGAAAGCTATGAGAAAAATGCCACAGTCCTTCTGAGGCAACCCCATCAAAATAATGAGATTTCTCAGCAGAAACCTTAAATGCAAGGTGAGTATATAATGACAAATTTTAAGCCATGAAAGAAAATAACTGCCAAACCAGATTATCATATCTTGAAAATTTATACTTTGAGTTAAAAAAGAATAAACATCTTTTAAAATAACCATAAACTAAAGATTCATAATCTTTAAGGCTATCACTATTGCAAGAGATACTTAAAGAAATCCTATGCAGAGAGAGAAAGTAAGAGCAACACAATCACACTAACAGGAAAGGATAAACATCACTAGATTAGAATAGCAAATGAGAATTAGGAAAGAATCAAATACTATTAATAAATCATCAAATCACTAACATGAATGAAGAAACAAAAAACAACAGCAATTAAGGCATAGCTTTCAAGAATAGTTCTGAAAATAAATGGTATTAGTTATTCATTTAAAACATGTAGAATGACTGACTGAATTGCAAAAGATGATCCAACTGTCTGTTGTCTATAAGAAATGTACCTCATTTAAGTGACAAAGGCATTTATGTAGATTAAAAGTGAAAAGAAAACAAATAAAGTTGGTTGTACTTGGATACTCTGGGGACTGAGGCAGGAGGATCAGAATTTAAGTCCAACATGGGAAACTTAGTAACAATGCATATCTCTAAAAAAAGAGGGTTAAGAAATGCTATTCCAAGAAACTGAATACAAAACCAAACAAGAATAATTTCCTGTGACTGACTTCAGACAAGACTTCAAGACAAAATCACAGACTCCCAGGTTGTAGCATAAGAGAGGAGGCTCAAGCCTACAGAGATGCAGTAATGGCAGCATCCTTGGAGGCTTCCAGGGAGAAATGGACCAGTGGAGTGCAGTGCAGCAGCAGATTAGCGACTCCAGTTCAAACATTCCAAGAAGAGGGTGAATGACTGGATACTATTTTGGGGTGGGGCCAGCTGAATCCAGGACCTGAAGCAATCATAAGTTGGCTTCATCCTGGAGCTCCTAGTGTCTGGGTGAGGCACAGCCCTGAGAGATGCCCAGGATCAGGAAGCTGAGGTCAAGCTGGCAAGAAACACTCAGTGTTGTGGGCTGAAAAACTCAAGTCACAAGCAGGCAACAAGAGATCAAAATCAGTCAGAATTTCTGTGGAGTTGAATTGCTATCCCATCTTAATCCTGCTGCCAGCTTGCTGGATCAGGTAATATGAATCTGGACTTGGACTGCCTCCTTTGTCTCCTAGTGAAGCAGAAACATGCCCTAAAACACTATCACAAACGTAGACCTCAAAGAGAGTCACGGCTCGAAATCACAGAGAAATCTCTCAGTTTTTAAAAATTGTATAGTCTTGTTTTTTCACAAGTGAGAACATTGTTTTTAGTTTTTTGTTTTGTGTTTATTTCTTCCTTGTTTCCCTCCTTTATTCTTATCAGTCTCCAAATGCTTAATCTTCCCTTCTCCTTCACCTTGTTTCAAATCACTTTTTCTTCTCATTCTCTATTTCCCTCTATCCCTTTTAAATCTTCCCCTCAGAGGTTGAAAACACTCAGTCGAGGGGATATTTGCTGTATGTCACTTCCTGGTTTGTTTTAGATTTTGTTATATACCTATCAGTGTTGTTCTTCTGGTTAAAAGCAGCAAATTAACAGTTTGTCAGGCAATGCTTGATGCTATTGCTCTAGCTTGATGCTATTGTTCTGATTGTACTACTTTAGCCAAGGTGAAACAGTTCTAATCAGTTGTTTTTCCTTGTATGCCAAAACCAAGATTTTTCTTACAGTCATAAAAAAGTGCTATCCTCTAGTACCAAAGAACCAGATCTAGGCAAAATAGGCAACAACTTCTCATCCCCAAAACTGAAGAGATAGGATCCCAATAAATTGCTATTTCAATAAATTGAAGGGGTAGGAACTTGCCACGGACTCAAAAACCAAAATCTAGCTACAACTAGAGAACATCTTTGAAAAGTAATCATTTCCTAAGTTCTCATTGCCAGTAATTACTTTAGCAATTACCTTAGCTTATTACCTTAGAAATAAAGCTACATAATTTATAGGCATCAAGGTAGAAAATAAATTTTACAATGTAGAAAATGAGAAGACACTGAAGGCATGACACACTCCCAAACTTCCAGCTCACTCAAGGCAAGCCCAGGGGATGGCAAGGTGGAGCAAATCAAAAGCCATCCACCTTAACTCTGTGAAAAAGTAACAGTGAAAATAACAAAGTAGATGAATAAGATCCTAGAAAAAAATAAATCACAAATATTTTCTTAGATGACTAAAGAGATGATGACTGTGAAGGACATGGTTAGAAACTCCAAAGTAGATACAGATTTTAAAAATAGGGATGCTTAGCAAAATGATTGAAATCATGAATACCCAATACAGAAATGAACTGGAATCCATGAAACAGTTTCAATAAAATATGCAGGAGTTTAAAACTTCTATTGAAAATATATGTAGCAGAATCAACCAATGTGAGGACAAGATATCAGATCTAGAAGACAGGTTTGTGGTTAGTTATAATAAAAAGAAATACACTTTAAAAATAGCAAGGTACCATGAAAAATCAATGCAAAACTAGATGATTCGAACAAGAATAACACAGGATTGATTAGAATCAATGAAAAATCAGGAGATAGCTCAAACAACATAAAAATCCTTTTACAGAAGTAATACCACAAAACTTACCAAACATAAAAAGAATTTGACATACAGATAAGTAAGGTGTATAGCACTGTATTTAGCCATGATTTTAAAAAAATTCCTACACCAAGGAATGTAACAGTAAAAATTCCAGAAATTCAACACACAAAAAATATTTGAATCTATTAGAGAGAAAAGAAATACATTAGGTGTAGAAGAAAGACTATAAGAATCACAGCAGACTTCTCAACACAAACCCTCAAGTCAGGGAAAGCTTAGAGTGAAATATTTCAAACCCTAAAAGAAAACAAGCTTCAAAGCAGACTGATGTACCCTAAAAAAATATTGCAAATTTGAGGGGCTGGGGATTTAGCTCAGTGGCGTAAATGCCTGCCTGGCAAGCACAAAATCGTGAGTTCGATCCCGGTTCAAAAAAAAAAGTAATCAAAAATGTTGCAAATTTGATAGAGAAATAAGATACTTCCATGAAAAAAGAACACCCAAAGAAATGCATAACCACAAAACCAGCCTTCCAAAATATTTTCAAGGATTTTCTAGATAAAGATGATAAAGACCATCACAGAGATACAGATTGACTAGATAAAAAAATCAAAAAGAAATACCAGAACTAAACTGAATCTTTGAACAAATGAAATTAGTAGATAACTACAAAATTTTCTACATCACAAAATCAGAATACACATTCTTCTCAGCTGTGCACAGAGCTCTCTCTAAAATAGATCACATACTAGCTCATAGAACATAGTTGAACAAATGTGAAAGAACTTAAATTATCCTATGCATATTATTGGGTCACAGTGAAATGAAATTGGAAATCAATACCAAATTGCACAAACTTATGGAAATTAAATAACACCCTCTGGAAGAGTCAATGGGTCATGGATTGAACTAAAGAAGAAATTAGAGGTTTTACAATTAAATGATAATTCTAATATAACAGACTAGGGCTTAGGGATGAAATGAAAACTGTACTAATAGGAAAATTTATAGTGGTACATTCCCATATCAGAAAAATAGAGCAAGCTCAAATAACCTGATGTGGAACTTTGAACTACTCAGAAAAAACGAGCAACTTAAACTCAAATCTCATGCAAGGGAAGAAGTTATCAGAGCAGAAATTAATGTAATTAACACTAAGAAAACAATACAAAGAATCAATGAATTAAAAAATTGGTTCTTTGAAAGATAAAATAAAATAGATTATTAGCCAACCATATCAAAAAAAGGAAAGAAAAGACTCAAATCCACGAAAGTAGGAATGAAAAGGACAAAATTACAGTGGATCATGCAGAAATCTAGAAGTTCATCAATACTTTAATACATCTCATCAATCACTCTTAAGATGAAAAATACTGAAGAAATGGACAGACTTTCAGATACATATGAATTATTAAAGGTGAATCAAGAAGATAAAAAAAAATAACTAAGTATCAGTCAGTGAAATTGAAGATGTATTTATAAACCTGGCCAAAAAGAAAAGCCCAGAACCTGATGGATTCACTGCTGAATTCTATAAGAAATTTAGGGAAGATCTAGTGTCACTACTTGTCAAAGTCTTCGATGAAATCGAAAGGGAAGCAGTATTGCTAATATTATTTCTGGAAGCAAGCATTACTCTGGTACCAAAACTAGAAAAGGATCCAACCAAAGATCACTATCTCTAGTGAACATAGATGCAATAATCTTAAACACAGTACTGACAAACAGTGCAGCAAATTATCAAGATTATACACCATGGACTGTGTAGGGTTCATCCCAGGGAGGTAGGGATGGTTCAACATATGCAAATCAATAAGTGTAATGGCACATTAACAGAACCATAGACAAAACCCTCATAATTATCTCAGTACATACAGAAAAATCATTTGACAAAATCCAATACCCATTCATAATAAAAGCCCTACAGAAAATTGGGATAGTAGTCTTTATGTGAATCTGATAAATGTCATCTATAACAAACCAATAACCAATATTACACTAAATAGTAAAAAGCTGAAAGCTTTCACTCTAAAATCAGGAACAAGTTAAGGATGTCCACAATCACCAGTCTTATTTAATATAGTTCTGTAAACATTAGTCAAAATAATTAGACAAGAGAAAGAAATAAAGGAAATAAAGATAGGAAACAAAGGGCTTACATTATCATTATTTGTGGGTGACATTAAAAACTACATTGAAGGCCCTACAAACTCCATCAGAAGACTTCTACATTGAATAACTGAATTCAGTAACATACTTGGATACAAAGTTAATCCTGGAAAATCAGCATTCCTAACACAAATAACAAACACATGAGAGAGAAATTAGGTAAACCACATGTTTCACAATAGCATCAAAAACAAAATGAAATACTTAGAAACCCATCTAACGCAAGTAGTAAAAGAACTTTATATTGAAAACTGCAGCATCCTGAAAAAAGTGATCAAAGAGATCAAAAAATGGAAGGATATCTTTTGTTCTTTGTAGGAAGAACCATTATGGTGAAAATGGCAATACCTCCAAAATTGTTATACAGATTTAATGCAATCCCAATCAATATACCAAT
Organism: Dolichotis patagonum; assembly: GCA_004027295.1. Lineage (NCBI taxonomy): Eukaryota > Metazoa > Chordata > Mammalia > Rodentia > Caviidae > Dolichotis > Dolichotis patagonum. The sequence continues at coordinate 28,988 of PVJX010012039.1, read as the reverse complement.
AGCATACTTCATAGAATTATAAAAAACAATCCTAAAATTCTTTTGGAATCAGAAGATATATAGCATAGCAAAAGCATTTTTGAGCAACAAAGGCAAGGTAGGACATCACACTCCTGACGTGAAATTGTACTATAGAGCTAGTGTGATGCAACAGCAGAGTATTGGCAAAACAAAACAAAACAAAGCCAGTCCTGAGCATCAGTGGAACAGATTACAAGATGCAGAAACAACTCCAAACACACTCATTTACTTTATATTTGACAAAGGGGACAAATACTTTCACTGGAAGAAAGAGCCTCTTCTGTAAGTGGTGCTGAAAACACTGGTTATCCACATGCTGAAACTTGGACCCATATCTCTCACCATGAACTCAAATGAAATCAAAATTGATCAAAGATCTAAATACTAAAACAGAAACATTTAATCTGCTGGTAAAAGACATAGGTGCAGGCAAACAGTTTATGAAAAAAAAGCCCAACTGCACAGGAAGTATTACAAAGCATTACAAACTGGATTTTCATGTTATTAAAATGCTGTCATGCAGCAAAAGAAGCCACCAACAGAGTGAAGGGACAACCCATGGAATGGGAACAAAATTAACGTTATTCCTCACAGGACTAATATCTCAAATATAAAGAACTTAAAAAATCAGGCCCCTCCCAAATTAAGACTCAATCCAAAAATGGGCATGTGAAATGAACAGACACTTTTCAGATGAAGAAGTAGAAAAAGCAAATAAATATATGAAAAAAAGTTTGATATCACTGATCATTTGAGAAATGCAAATTAAAACAACACTGAGATTCCATTGCACTCCAGAAACAGAAATTATCAAGGAACCAACCAATAATAAATGTCGGTGGGGCTGTGAATAAAAAGGAACCCTTTTCCATTGTTGATGGAAGTAAAGATTGGTGAAACCCCTGTAAGGACATTCCTCCAAAAACTAAAACTAGAGGTTTCATTTGACCCAGCTATTCCTCTTCTTGATATACTCCCAAAAGAATTAAAGGCATCAAATCACACCAATACATGCTTACCTGTGTTTATAGAAGCACAGTTTCTAATAGCTGAATCTTGAAAACAGCCAAAATGCACATCAATGGATGAACTGATAAAGAAGGTGTGTTTTTTCATACAATGGAGTACTACTCTTCCAGAAGGAAGCATATTCTTAAGACATTTCTAGGTAAATGGATGCCACTTGAGACCATATTCTTAAGTAAAATAAATAAGACACACATATTTAAATATCAGATTGTTTTTCTGGCATGCAAAACCAAATGTGTAAAGAAGGACCAAAATTTGTAATAGATTTTGGGAAGCTGGAAAAAAATGTTTAAAAGTGAAGGGGAACAAAGAAGGAGGGAGGTAGAAGAGAAGGACAGGAAAAAGGGAAAAAGAGAATACCAAAAATGGAATCAAGATCTTGCAAATAAAAGGGGGAAAAGAGGTCAAAGGCAAAATAAAGGGTTAGAGATAAAATAATAATCAAGATATATTACATACAGGTACAAATTCCCTATGATGAATGTGATCTTTATTCACATCTAGAGTGTACTAATAAAATTAATTTTTAAAATCAATATAAAAGGACAAAATCAGAGAAGACAAAGAAGGGCACTACATATTGATAAAGGAAATAATCCATCAAGATGCTATAACTATTTTAAATGTATGTACCATATGAGGTACATCAATTCTATAAACCAAATACTATTGGAAATAGATGGACAGCTAGTTTCCAATACAATAATAGTGGTGATAAGATACCTTACTCTCACCAAAAGATGCAGCATTTAGACAAAAACAACCAATAAATATCACAGTTAAATTATACCACAGTTCAATTGTATTTAAAGATATCTGTAGAACATTTCACCCACCTGCTGCAGGGTACTCATTCCCTTCAGCAGTTCATGGAAATTTTTTCAAAGCAGAACTTTAGGCTTAGAGTACATCTATTTTGTTTTGTTTGAGATAGGGTCTCTCTTAGCAGTACAAGTTGGCCTCAAACTCACAACAATCCTCTTACCTCAGCCTCCTGAATTCTTGGATTACAGGCCTATGTTTAATCAAGTCTTAAAATACACACACACACACACACACACACACTTGAAATAATCTCTTGTATCTTACTAATTCTTAATGGCATGAATCTACAAATGAATAGTAACAGAAACTATGCAAATACATAGTGAATGAACAATACACTTTTGAATGATCAGTAGATAATTGAAGAAATCACGAGGAATAAATTTCTAGAATCCAGTGAAAATGGAAACACAACATACCAGAAGATGTGGGTTACAGAAAAGGCAGGTTTAAGATGGAAGTTTGTACTTAAGAGTATCTATATTAAAAAATCAGAGAGATCTTAAACCAGTTATCTAAAGATGTATCTCAAAGTCTTAAACAAGCACAGCCTCAATACCAACAGAAGGAAAGAAATAATAAATATCAGAGCTAAAATTAATGAAAGAGACTTAAAGAACAATACAGCAGATCGATGAAATAATTATTTCAAAACAAGATATTGAAAAATACTTGGCCAAACTAACCAAAAGAAAGAAAAATCAAAATAATAAAATTAGAGACAAAAAAGTGTATAATAGTCCTGAAATACAGAGGAATTTTCAAAACATATTCCAATACATTGAAAAATATAGAAGAAATGGATAAATTTCTAAACATACACGACTTACCAAAATTGATTATGTAAATTCCCTAAATGAGTCAATATGAGATTGAAGCCCTCCTGCCTCACACACACAAAGATGCTACTAACTGCATTTCTAGAACCTAAATTGTGGTTCTAAAAACCCTTCCTATTCTTGGAGGAAAGGCTAATTCCAGCACTCTGGGCAGGAAAAAGTTTATAAAGTGTGACTGGGTATTTTGTTATTCTGAGAAGCAAATTATCAAGGATAAATGGAGTGATATCATGACACATACATAGGTAGTAACTCCAAGTAACAATGAAAAATGACCATAGTCAACTAAAGTATATAATCCATGAGCTCTTAATCATATCAAAATGGGGAAAAACCAAATTTTATATAGCTACAGGAGCCAGTTAAGAACTCATGGGTACTCTTCCAAATACCCAGATAGGAAGCTCATTGTATCTCATGAATAGGTAAAACTGGGAAGGACTTCCTCAGTTTAACAGAGGGCAACAAATATTGTGCAACAAAGATCATATGTTTAATCAGACATGGTAAAATGTCAACATTAATAATGGAAACAGCACACAGGTGCCCACATTGCTCCTTCTACTCAACTTTGTCCTAGTGTGATACAAAGCACTGATAAAAAGCACTACAAAAATATAAAAACACAGTACTTGCGTGTCTATAGATCAGTCACAAGATTTTATTTAGAAAATCAGTGAATCAGGAAAAGCTCTTAATAGCAATTCAGTTTCAATTTTTAAGAAAAACACTTAGCAATGGGAAAAAGGATGAAGAGATGGAGGGAGAGGAAGGGAAGGAGAGAGAAAAGGGACATAAAAATTACAGTGGGTTACATACATGTACAAACTCACCATGAGAAATGTAATCCTTATGTAATGCACACATGTAGTAATTTTAAAACAAAACATAACAAACTTTTCAAAAGGAAACTACCTCAGACAATGGAAGGTATTATATGTATATTATATACACATGTGTACTTATAGTATACATTTATAAATAAATAATTTATAATTCCAAAGTAACAGCCTAGCTTGTAATCTCCTTTTAAGGAGAACTGAAATAACTGGATATTTTACGTTTAATCTATTCAAAGCATCACGGAGGTACCAAGACAGTGAGCATTATAGACAACTATATCCCAGAGAAAAATGAGGAAAGAACAGAAATTAAGGGAATTAAAAGGAAAAGTAACAGATTCAATGTATTGATGCCCTGCTCTACTAAACCAATGAGAAACACTTGACAATACAGAATTATACTCACCAAAAGTACAATGAGAGAAAAATGTGACTTTGAGAATTTATTTCTAGCAGATTTAGACTTACAGAATATTAAAGGTAGTTCTTCACACAGAAGGAAAATGTCCCAAATGGTAGTACAGCAATGTAGGAAAGAACGACAAAACAGGGAAAATAAGAGAAGATATCACACAAATAAGAATTGCAGAAAATAACAGTAGCATTATATAGTGTTTACAGTGTCAGTAAAAGAGTTCCTGTATCCTCTGCATATTAAAGTACATAAAATTAAGTCTTCACAAATTCAAAGATTTAAATTATGAGCATGAAATGAAAGGCGCAATATTATTATCAGTGGTTCTCTCCAAATGCATGTGCAGATGAAGAGTGATAAAGTCTGGCAGACTTCCGAATGCCTATCAAAGTTAAATATTTAAGTACTCCAATGACTTAGTCACTCCTAACCCTAACCCAAATGAAAGGAAAACCTTTGTCTAGACTGAGAACTATTCTTGAGAATCCATAGGTACTGTATTGATAAAAGCCCCAACCATAAAACAAGTCACGTATTAATGAAATGATGAACAGATAAAAATATGGAGACCAAGGGCTGCGCAGACAGGACCCGGGGGAGCAGGGCCAGGAGGGGTCCCCGGCCCCGCCACGCCACGCCACGCCCACCAGCCCCGCCCCTTCCCGCCCACAAAGCCCCGCCCCACCCGCCACGCCCCCTCGCGGCACAACCCGGCGCCTCCTGCCCTGCAGCCCAGCGGCGTGGGTCCTTGGGGCGGGGCCGTGGGTCCGGTGCGCCCCGCGGCGCCCCTGGTATGCTGTGTCCCGAGCTTCGGCGCCGCCCACGGCCGCCGTGCAGTGCCTGATCCGGAGCACCGGGAGGTCCGGGAGCCTGTGAGATCGGACGCTCTGCCCCGCCCAGCGGGTCAGCGCTCCTGTTGGTTGATGGATTGGATTGTGCAGTCCAGGCCGGCATTACGAAGCTGAGCAGCCACATTCAAGGCAAAAATGAGAAAGGATGAAGAAAAAGATGATGGCCCCGGGACAAGCTACATGGAGCCTGGCCCGGGTCCTTTTAGCGAGTCTTCCATTCCTGTGTCCCTTTTTCCCTTCTGGACAGCAGTGCGGTCCGCGCAGGCCGCAGAGGCTGATGCCTTCACTGAGGAGCAGGCCAAGCAATCCTGTTTGCACGGTCTTTTGATGGACTCCACAGTGCCCCAAAGAACAAAGAACCAAGAACAGTTTTTGACCTTCGCAAGCGGTTTGAGGGAAGATGGAAAAGGCTTCCACACTTTTCAAGTTGCTTGACAAAAATAATGAAGTGTGATTGATTCAGAAAAACACACCCTAGGAAGCAAACCAGGGCTGGGGATTTAGCTCAGCGGCATAAGTGCCTGCCTAGCAAGCAAGTGGTCGTGAGTTCGATCCCTGGTACCGATTAAAAAAAAAAAAATCTGAACCAAAGGAAGCAAGCCAATGAGAAGGTGAAAGGAGGCTCAGGGCTAGGGCAAAGGTTCTGTTCCTATACGCATGGGAACCACCCCTAGAGAAGGCCAGTGTCTAGTGGGTCTTTTTCTCTGGGGTCCCACCAGGAAGTGCAATGATTTCCCATCTGCCTTTTTAAATGCTTGAAGCTTCTCTTAGATACACAGATTCCAAGGGACAGATTTGTAAACGTGTAAATCGGCCATCCCTGGTGGTCGCTTGTGTCTGCGAGAAACCAGGAACTATTGCGTTATTTTCCCTTTATTTGCTATATGGTAATCATGCTACCTCCTTATACTGCACTTGAATTTGTGTCAAGTGGATGTTGTCCCTGCAGATAGTATCAATAAAAACATTAAAGATGGATCCTGTATGGAATTGTGAGGCCATAGCCCTGAGAGGTGAAATTCAGTTGGACACAAAAATAAATGATCTTTTGTGACAAAAAAAAGTCTTAGTACATCCCCTAAATAGAGTACTGTTCAATAATGTAAAGAAACAAAGTACTGTACTGAAAATTGCAGCATAACAGATGAATCCTCAAAACCATTACTCTGAGTCAAAAGACTGAGACTGTAAGAAAGTACATTTTGTGTGACCCATTTATGAGAAAAACACCTAGAAAAACGAATCTAATGTGCAGTAACCCAAAACAGACTTGTGATGGCCTGGGACCCGAAGTACAATAGCAGAACAAGGTCAACTGTCTGGGAAATAGCACAGGGGGACTTTTCAGGGTAAAGGTAATATTTCTCATGTTGATTGTCATGACTACAAAGTTCTGTGCATCTGTCAACACTCACAAAACGGTGCACTTAAAATCCTTGCGTTTTTATTGTATGTAAATTATACCATAATAAAGTTTTTTTAAAAACCAAAGTAATTTATAAACAATGCATTGGAAACACCCATACTAGGGAAGAATAATGATAAAAAAAGACAAAAACCTGAAGAGATATTTACTAAGTAGATATAAACAGGCTGAACAGCTGCTGGCAGCAGGGGGAGAGTCACAGAATGGAATGATTTAAATAAAAACAATAGGCATTTCTTTCTCATGTAAACATCCATTTAGGTTTAGCCCCTTGAGGTCATCCAAAGAGCCTGCTGTCTCGCAGTTATGATTTATATCCAGATGTCCCCCAAAGCCTCATGCACCCATAGGTGGGGTATTGGGGAAGTTATTGGATCATGCGGCATGATATTCATAATGGGATTAGTCCGTGGATGTGTTTATAGCTAAATATGATGTTGGGAGGTGACATTTGGTTGGAGGAGGTGGGTCACTACGGCCTGGAAGGTGTATCTCTCTCCCACCTCCCTTGGTCACCTTTTTCTTGCCTACTATGTCCTGAGCTGTTTTTCCTCTGTGATGCCCCTCTGGCATGCCATCACACTGCTCTACCGTGAAGCCAGTCAAATGGGGACAGAAACCTCTACAAGCTACGAGGCAAAATAAACCTCTCCTGTAGGTGTCAGGAACTGTGTCTCAGATGAGAAAATTAACTAAGACACTTGAAACTCTGCTATTACTCTGTCTGTGGTCATCTGTCTTATTTAATTATTTACTTAGTTTGGTATTGAGGATTGAACTCATGACCTCACTTTTCTTAAGGCACTTGTGCCACTGAGCTAAATCCCCTGTCCTCTGTTTGTGGTTTTAAACCAGTGTTGATGAAACTCTAAATGAGCCTATATACAGAAGAGAGGACATCTGTGAATCTGAGTAAGGAAAAAAATTACATTTCTATTTTTGCTAGCCTCCAAATGAAGTTTACCAATCTCTTCAGTTTGAAAAGTAACATCAAATCACACTAGCTTTCACAGTACCTGGTAGCTTGGTGAAAACTTTGAAATCATAAATATTTTCGTGTCACATGGCTATGAAAGACTCTTGAAGCATCGTCCATTTTTATGATTGCTTTGAAATTATTGTAAGTGTAAGATTTACCTGTGACATTTTGTTATTTTCTATAGTAATAAAGGATTGCTGCATGACTGTATAACAAGTTAGGTTATCTTAAAGTACTTGCTTTAGCTCAACTTAATTGTTTTTGTTGTTGCTCTGCATATATTACTCTACATATTTGAACACATTGGAAATGAGGTCTAAAGCTCTCATCAGGTGGCCAAAGAGGCCCATGTCACAAAGACATTTAGGAACCACTTGTTATGGTACATGTCTTCATCCCTATGGCCAAAATGAGGCTCCTGCCATATTTAGTTTGCTGCAGTTAAGTAGACAAATACATATCTGGAGACGAAAAGGTATATTTTGCCTCCATTTATATTCTATTTCAGAGAAGCAGCCCTATGGCCATGGCCAAACACCATAATGGAGGCTTGGAAATGTAATGTAAATGGGCTCCCTAATGCTCAGCTACCAGTTTCAATGACTGGAGATGAATAGGATACAATTAGCAATCTCTACACAGTCACATCACATCTGAGGAAAACGAGATATGAGCATACAAGACAAATGTGTCAAAAGATGATAGTGCCCAGGTTTCTGATTTCTAATACTATGTACAAAGTTAGGGAAGGAAGAAAGAGAAGGTCTTGATGAAGAGAAAATAATTGGACAAGTTGGCTTTAGATTACTACAGGCAGGGAGAACTGGTAAATCACCTGTCTTGGGAAAGAGCCTATATGCAGCCTTCTCTTAGTTCTACGATGCAGGTATGTCCACGGTGACCTATTTCCATTGGAAAGGAGGGTACACAATGGGCTATTTCAAGCCAATATCAGTTAATCAAACACATCTTCACTTGAGGGTTTCCAGATGGAGAAACTCTGGAGTCATTTGGATATGCAGAGCCCCAGCTCACTAGTATAATTGGGGTGAGACACTAGTTAGAAATACATGAGTTCACTGGCCATAAGACTCTAAGAATTGTGACCTGAATTTATTTTTGGTTTAGACAAGGGTGATTTGATTAATGTTTCCAAGTATAAAATAGATGCAAGTATAAGCACAGTATGGAGATTAATAAATGTCCAACACCATGTTATTAATAAAATTCCTTCTTACAAAGAAACAGTGTGGCCACTCACAAGTGTGCCATTTCTGGCCAGATTGTAGTATACTACTGGAAAAGTTAGGCCAGGGATATAAACAATAGAATTGCCTGATTGTCTGGAACAGGATCTTGAGATACATATATCAGAGATCTCAAGTTGGTAGATCCGACCTATGAAAATTCTCCTCTTGAATGAGAGAATCTACCCTAAAATGTCCATCCACCTCAAGAAGGAATAGACATCCTTGTCAGGTACATACACAATGGAATTTTATTTGGCCATAAAAAAATAAATGCATGTCACTTGCAGGAAAACAGATGAATCTTGAGAGTTTATTGTTAAGTGAAATAAGACACAGCAAATTAAATTGTCACATGGTTTCTCTGAGAAACCCAAAATGCAACTAAATTAATGAGCAAAGTAGAGATGCTGGGAAATAGGATGGCAGACTTTCTGAAGATGGAGAAGAGGAGAAAGAGGCAATGTAAAGACTAGCAAAAATGGAACCAAAAATGATTAAGATCATATGTATGTATATATACACTTATATACAAGTACATATATACATACATATATACAGTAATTCCTCAAAATGAATGTGTGTGTATATAAATATATATATATATATATACATACATACATACATACATACATACACATATATGTTGGAACTTGGGGTGCTGGGAAAGAAAGCAACCCACTCGCTTGCTGCCCTGGTAAGCAGCTGTGAGCTACTGGCACACGGGCTGAAAATCAAACATCCCTTCCCATCTCATCCCATCCCACCTCCCCACCCCTGTTAGCAAGTGGGAGCCAGAGATCTGAGCATCTCTTGGAAGGTTGACCATATTCAGTATAGCAAATAAGGGAGATTTCCTTCTACCATCTCTTTGAAGACAAATATTTTATCACTGTTTTGCTTTGTTCTGATTAATGTTATTGCCCTATTCAATATTCTGTTTTAATAAGTTCTATAATGTCCCTAATTTCCTTTGATTTTGCTACACTTGATTGAAAAAACAACTATTGTGAAGATAACAAGATATACTAGTACCTATTACTGTTATTTGGGTAACCTGCTGTGAAGTTCTGTACCAATTTCACTACACTGTCTTAATTGGCTTTGTTCCATTTTTTTCTGTTATGTTTTAGTACCTTCAAAATAATAAAAAAAACAAATAAAATAAAAATAAAAAGGAAATAACAACAAAACAGATCAGTAAGGTACTGAGCAAGCTGAAACATGATATAACTAAAGAGATAATGGACTTAAAAAGCAAAAGGAGGAAAAGAAAGGGCTCTAAAGGACTGCATGTATGCTTAAATGTGTAGCATGTATGTTTAAATGTGTAGGATTGATAACATATTGCTAAGTTTTTGTTAGATCACTGAACAGAACTGTTTGCAGCCTCACTGTTTGAATGTCCACTTTGTATGCTTTAATTTTGTAACTTGAACAACTATTTCTAGTAGGACAATGTGTAATTTATAAACTAGTGATTTCTTACTGTTTATTTTTTTGAAATTCTATTATTTCTACCCTTTTTCTGTTTTGCTTTTTTTCTCTTTAAATAAAATTTTTAAAAAAATACATAATATTTGACATCTTAGTTGTTTTGCTTACCATAATGGTCTCTAATTCTATCCATTTTCCTGAAAATGACATAATTTTATTCTTTCCATTTTGTGTATATAGCACATTTTTCTTTATCCACTTATCTGCTGATGAGCACCTAGACTAGTTCCAGAATTTAGCAGGTCTAAACTTGTACCACAATAGACATAGATACACAGGTATCACTATGGTATACTGACTTTAAATCTTTCAAGAATATATCAAAAGTGGTATAACTGGATCAAATGGTGTTTTTACTTCTTAATTTTTTGAGGAACCTCCATACTGTTTTCCACAGTGGTTGTAGTAATTTACATCTCCATAAACACTGTAAAGGAGTTGTTTTTCCCCACATTCCTGTACTTTCCTAAAGTCTAAAGATTTTGAACAATTTTTCATGTACTTATTAGCCACTTATACTTCATCTTTTGAAAAATGCCTACTCCATTGGCTACTTGTGATCTGGTTCTTTCTTTGTGTTTTTTGTTCAGTTATTCCTATATTCAGGATATAGTCCTGTCAGAAGACAGCTGGCAAAGATTTATTTCCATTCTGTAGGCTGTCCCTTCAGTCTGTTGCTTGCTGTGCTGTGTAGCTGTTCTTTAATTTAATGTAATCCTATTTGCTGATTATTGCTATTTCTTATGCTTTTGGAGGTTGTACTCCAAGTGGGGGTTGTACCCCACTTTGCCTGGGGCTATGGCTTTAAGTGTTTTTGTGACAATTCCTTCCAGCATTTGCAAAGGTTTAAACCTTATATCTCGGTCTTTGATCCATTTTGAATTGATTTTTATATAGAGTGTAAGATCAGGGTCTACTTTCTATCTTCTACATGTAGATATCCAGCTTTTCTAGTGCCATTTGGTAAAGAGGTTTCTTTCAAGCAACATACATTTTGGGCACTGCTGTCAAGAATCTGATGGTTAAGGTTGCTTGGTTTCTGTTTTGTATATTCTATTCCACTGGTCTGTCTATTTTCTGCCAGTACCATGCTGTTTTCTTCCCTCTGGCTTTACAGAGTATTTTGAAATTAGGTATTGTGAAGTTTCAGTACCACTTTTTAATCAGAATTTCTTTGGCCATTCTAAATCCTTCATGTTCAGGATTGCTTTCTGTAGTTTGCTGGATAATGTGATAGATTTTTTTCATAATAACTGTATTGAATCTGCAGGTTGCTTTTGTTTGCAGGAATCTCATTGGGAATTTCTTCATCAGTGTTTATCAAAAATATCAGTCTATATTTTTGATATTGTTGTTCATTATTGAGTATTGGTTTTGGTATCAAGGGGGTGCTTGCTCCATAGAATGAATTTGGAAAGTCTTTTTACCTTCCTAATTCATTGAACATTTTAAGGAATATTCTTTTTTAATGATAGTAAAAATCTAGCAGTACATCTATCTGAGCCTCTTTTTTCCTTCACTGGAAGACTTATTATTGCTTCTGTCTCACTGCCTGTTAGTGATCTATTTAGAACCTCTTGATTCAGTGTTTTTAGTCTATAGGTATCTGGAAAATTTGTACATTTCATCTAGATTTTCTGGTTTATTAGATCCTCTGGATTTCAGTGGAATCTGTAGTGATATCAACTTTCATCTCTAATTCATTTAGGTCTTCTTATTCTTTAATTTGGCTAAGAGTTTATTAATATTTTTATCTTTTTGAAGAATCAATTCTTTGCCTCATTGGTCTTCTATGTTGTCCTTTAATTTTTATACTGTTTGTTTTGATAATCAGATGCACTGGCACTCAGTACATACATATCTACAATCATTACATAGTCTTTGCTTCTTTCTTTCTTTCCTTCTTTTTTTTTTTTTGGTTGTTTGTTTTGTTTTTTTGAGACAGGCCTCATTATGTAGTTCAGGCTGGCCTTGAACAAGCTATGGAGCCCAGGTGACCTCGAACTCACAACTTTCCTCATACCTCAGCTTCTTGAGTGCTGTGATTACAAGTATGTGCCACCATTACTGGTCTCAATATGTGTTCTTAAGGAAGTGTTCCCTTTAGTATTATGTAGTGACCTTTTCATCTCTTGATATCTGCTTTGTCAGATTATGAGTATAGCTGTTCCTACTTGTTTTGGAATATTATTTTCATGAATACATCTGTTTATCTTTTCACTTTCAAATATAAACATCTTTGCAAGTAGGATGCTTTTCTGACAGGCTACATGTAGTTGGGTCTTGTTTTGTAATCTAATCTGTAAGTCTGTGTCTTTAATTTAACAATTAAGATCTTATACATTTAGGATTATTGCTATTTTAGTGACAATGTCAGTTTTTGTTGTTTGAGACAATCTCACTCTAGTTCAGACTGGCCTTGAACTCACTATATTAGCTCAAGATGGCCTCCTATATGATCCTCCTGCCTCAGCTTCCTGAATGCTCCACCACACCCAATTTCACAAAGCCAACTTTGCGTTGCTATTGTTGTTGTTGGTGGTGGTGTTAAAGCTCACTGAGGTTAACTGGACAATAAACTAGGTAGAAATAACTTCACAAAATGAGTGAAATCCAAAGCATCACTTTCTACAGAAAATTCAGATTAGGTTTATTCACAGTAAAGGATAAAGAGTAAATTTCTCTCATATTAGAAAAAATCCAGCCACAGGTTTAGAATGTGCACTGAAACTACACATGCAATGAAGACAATCTTAGGCAAATAAAATTGACTACCTGTCTCAGTTACTTTTTTACTCATTGCTGGGTCAAAATACCTGACACCCAAATTGAAGGAAGGAAAAAAGGGTTTATTTCTTATAGTTTTTGGAGGTTTTAGTCCATACTCAGTTAGCTCCAAGGCAGGGTGGCATGTCAGGGCCACAGTTCATGGCAACTGCAAACAGCAAGGTGGAAACCAGCAAGAGAGAGAGAGACACACACACCTTCCTGCCATTACATCATATCCTGGCTCCACCCCTAGGGGGGTATAGCACTCACACCACCAATCCAAATGCTACACAATGAACCAATCACAAACACATAATTATGAGGCTTAGGGACCACTGACATAAAGCATGGCATTCCACCCCTAGTCCCCAAAGACTCATGCACATCCCTTATACAAAACACATTTCGTCCATCTCCAAGAGATGCCAAAGTCCTAACATTTTCAGCATTGCTGAGAAGTCCAAGTCCCAAGTCTCCTCCAATATCTACGGTAAACTCTTAACTGTAAACCCCTGTACAAATGAAGCAAGGTTAAGCATTCCTGAAATGCAAAGGCACAAGATAAAGATTACTATTCCAAAAGTTACAAATGAGAATATAAAGCACTGGAAACAAAGAAAGTCCAACATTCAGCAGGGCAAACATTAAGTTCTAGAGTTTCATGCTCAGCATTTGAAGCAATCTGGTTGCAAGCTCCAAAAGGTTTGGGTGATTCCACCCCCATAGCACTTCCAGGGATTTCAGCTCTCAGAGCTTCTCTCTTAAACCTTCTCTGCTCGGTTTTTGCAGCTTTCCTTGGATGATCCACGTTCTTGGCTTTTCCAAACTTCTGGAGTCTCCACTGCACCTTTGGCTTCACACTTACATCTTTACATATTGCCCTCTCAGGGACACACTGCTTGGCCTCCCAGGCCCTTTGCAATCGAGGTGGAAACCATCTTACCCTCAGAATTTGTGCATTTTCCTTGTACCTAAAATCAGTGCCATGTGGATGCCGCCAGGGTCTGCTGCCAGCTGGAGCAGTAGCCAGGCTTTTCTCTCTCTTGGCTGTAGGGGCCAACTCCCTAGATCGCTGGGCTCTGTGAACCTGATTCTGAAGAAAAGCTTCTGTATGTTGCCACCATTCTGGAACCTCATATGGCTGCCACCGTTTTGGAAACTCATATGGCTTCCATCACCATTCTGGAGCATGGTGTTCTGCAGCTTTCTCCTCTGAGCAAATTCTTTCACTTTTGCAGCTTTGAGGCTGCAAAGGGTGGAGATCTGCTGCTTCTTGGAATGCCCCATGGCCTCTCTATTTTTTTCTCAGCAATCAAAGTCTCAGGTCTATCTTTACAATTCACAGCTTTACTGGAGTTTTCCTTCTGGATTATCCTGCTGGGCTCTTTGCTCTTGACTTGCAACATAAAGCTGGCTAAAAGCCCATAACAATAGCCATGCCACAGCCTCAACATTGGACTGCCTTGAAATTTCCTTTGCCATATTAATCAGTCCATTGCCCTTAATCTCAGTCTGAGGCAAAGTCTCTGGGCATGAGCAAAATGCAACAAACTTTATGCCAAGCCATAACACACATTGTGGGGAGTCCAACAACCAATGCAATCTTTCTTCCCAGCAGAAACCTCCCAAGCCTGGTCTTTACTATCAGTCTTTCTATCAGCCTTCTGGTCTCCTGAGCTCTGACCAGAATCTCCTCTACAGAACAGCCTAAACTGTTTTATCTCTGTGCATCCAGGCGACAAGTCTGAACCTTTCCAAACTCTGCCCACAAGCCATTTCCAAAGCCTCTCAAAAAACATGGCCAGGTATAGTCACAGCAATGACCCCACTCCTTGGTACCAAATTCTGTCTTAGTTACTTTTTACTCATTTCTGGGACAAAATACCCAACACCAAAATTGAAGGAAGGAAAGGAAGGGTTTATTTCTGACAATTTTTGGAAGTTTTAGTCCATACTCAGTTGGCTCTAAGGCAAGGTGGCATGGCAGGGCCGCAGTTCATGGCACTTTAAACAGAAAGGTGGAAACTGGCAAAAGAGAGAGAGACACACCTTCTTCCTGCTATTACATCATATCCTGGCTCCACCCCTAGGCGTGTGTAGCACTCACACCACCAATCCAAGTGCTAGACAATGAACCAATCACAAATGCATAATTTCATGAGGTTTAGGGGCCACTGATGTAAACCATGACAACACTGCTTCATTTTTCTACTATTTATCTAACACAAATAGTTATAAACAGCAATGCAACTTGTATTAGGAATAATCTTCACACAGTTATAGTGACAGGCACAAAATTTCACTTCATATTACTGGTTCTCCTTATATACCTGAGTGTCCTTCTCTTCAGTAAAGTAGTTCCTGATTCTGTGGGATTCCTCAGCAGTTTTCCTCGATCATACTGAAAACAGTCTTGACATTACTATGAGATTTTGGTCCTAGATTATTGTGTTACCTTTCTGTACCTCTGGCTTAGTCCAAATTCTCTGCTGCCTGCTTTATTCTACTGCACAAAATTTTTCCATGATTTTTTTCATCACAGACCTACATCACTTACAGGATAAGGACCAACCAGCTCACAATTGCCTGAGTGTCTAACACTGAAGCTTCATCTTCACGCATTATTCACCTTCATAAATCTCCAGGAGTCTATTTTCCAGACCACTTTCACTCACTGTAATATTCCAAGTGTCCAGCACAGTAAACATTGCCTCAGCACATGAATGCTAAGAATAGAGCTGGTGACTATATCTGGCCAAATCAAACTTACTCTTTTAACCTCAAAACCTTACCTGAGAGAGATGAAAAGGAACAATTGTTTGACCAGCTTCAAATTCCTACTAGGACAAATTTTAATCTTATGCTAAAGATAAATCTGATGGGAATCTCAGTAGGAAATCCAAAGATGGTTCACAAATTTAACAGTATACGAAACTCAGGATTAAAAATATGTATTGATAGCTGGGGATATAGTTCAGTCCCTCAGTGGCAAACATGAGGTCATGAGTTCAATTCCCATTAAATATATGTATTTACATATATTTAAACATGTATTAATAATATGAAAGCTTTCAATTAATGATGTCTTTGTCATTGTATGTGGAATATGTTACATTTTAGAAAAAGATCTGTAATGTTAGACCATCTGCATCACTCTTGAACTAAACACTAAGGTATTTGGCACACACCCCTAATATGCCCCTTTGGCAGCCCCAAGCTTCTCATGCAGTCAGCTGAACATCATAAGTGTGCCCAGAACAGACTGTCCCAGTCAGTATTATCAGAGCAACACTGAGAACTGAGCAAACTAGTATTATCTGTAAAAACTGCCTTCCTCCTATATGCTAAGTCAGTTATTCCTTGGGATAGCTATCATACAATGGAACAAAGCAACCTAATGACAACACTGCTGAAGTAACCTAAGCTGGAAAACCCCCTTCCTTACAGTAATGTATGGAAGAGAGCACCGGAGCACTCTATTCAGCCAGTCACTACTGCACAAACTGAGTACTTTCTGCCAAATGCTTGTCCAGCCCGTTACCACTGGACCTTTGAGTGTGCTGTTGATAACCACATGCACTTCATGAAATTGCTGAGCAACTCTATTATAGAGTATGTGTCGCTGGTGGATTTTGCTGAAAAGTTACAGGGGTTCCTTTTCTCATCCTAGTCACAATCCAAGAAGTTAATATTTGTAATCCCATGGAAAAGTTAATGGAATTCTAGTGAGTTAAGTCCAATCTACCACTTCCAGTGCTACACATAGAAAGGATAAAGATACTAAGACATATTTATAGTTATGGGCAGCCAAGGGGCCCTGAGTCTGGTCCAGAAGATGGTTCATGGAACAAAGGCTTCAACTTTGGGCCTAACCCAGATTTTATCAATTTATGAAAAAGGGAGTGGTAAAGGATAAGTAAGTGTGAGGGAATTACATGAGAACTGTGAGCTGGGCTAGTCAGGAGGCCAGAAAACACTTCAGCAATATGCAGAAAGAAGCATATGCAGAAAAAACAACCTAAAATACACAACTGAGGTATAATTTAATGTCTTGGGGGCAGTGTGTCAGTTTCTGATGTGCAAACTTTTCTACTCTGGAAAGTCACAGCCTCTTATTTTGAGGCTGGAACTTAGTTGACAACCCTGGAGCTGACTCTGCCATCCTACCAGATTCAACTTTGTCCAGGGAGTCGCTGGGGGTGGGGAAACAGTGACTGTCACCTAGCTTCAAATATTGCACATCAGCACCTCAGCTCACTCTATTTACATTGCTTAGGGCCAATTGAAGGGAAAAAGAAATAGCTTGGCCAGCTCTGTACATATCAGTACATGTAGTTGGAACCAGGGTTAGCCAAAGTAGAATCAAGAGTGCTCTTTATTCAAGGAAAGCCATCCAGGTGGTCCCTACAGGCAGTGCTGCTGTTTACTGTACATCCCACATGGGAATTTGCCAAAGTAGCATGGTGGAAGAGCATATAGCTCTTGTGAACCTTCTGAGAGCCACAGTTAGGTCCCTATGCTTTGTTGTGCACCCTCTCCTGGTAGGATCAACTAACCCTGTCTTCTGTCCTTAGTTGTAAGCCTTGTGTTTTGTATGCCATCTCCAGGTATTTCTTAGTCTCTCAGGAGCACACTCTGCTACCTTACCATAGCTGCACTGTGGATACAATACCATAGAAGAAACTATGAGAATTCTGAAAAACTGTAACCTTTTCAGTGTCCCTTTAAGGCTAATCTCACTTGCTTTCCTATCATGATTACCCATAAAGCAATTAAAAAGAAAATCAAAATCTTTTAATTTTAAAGATGTGAGTATCTGAGAAAGTAGTAAGATAGCTCGGACCCAGGAATGAAATAGAGGAAGCAAGAGAATTTGGGAGCAAAGACTTTATTCCAGGCCTGGTGACCCAGTCTCATAAGGATCAATTCAAGACTGAGTATTGAACAGTCTGCAAGCGGCATATTTAAAGCTCAAAACTACAAACCCCAAACCACAAGGAATGTTCCTTCCCCTATTTTAAAGAACAACTAGTGCTTTTGGTCATTTCCATTAGCCTTGACTAATTTCAAAATAGCATATTTTGAAATAAGGTTGCACAGTTTTGAGGTCAACTTATCTCATATCACTGGGGTAGTCATTTTTTACACAAATGACATGGGAACAGGAATTTGCTACATATCTCCAGGAACACAGATGTTTAAAATAGCAATTTATTTAGTAAGACACATTACAGAACAGACATGGCGACGCTTTGATTAATTTAGGATATAACAGTAGCACTTCTCCTTCTACAGCTGGGATTGCAATACAGAGTTCCAGGGTTGTGAGGAAACAGGATGTCAAAGAACAGGCTTGGGTCTAAGAAGGGACCTTTGAGTTTAGCAACAGAGTGGTTAATGAGAGTTCTTATTTATTTTATTACCTGTGAACCAACTCCTTGTATGTGTACTAAATCCCATATAAGTAGACTCAGATCTATCTCCATGTACTGAGAAAAAAAATTTAGAATGTGGCAGAGGATACAGGAAAGAAATGTGTCTATCTTTACTGTCTTGAATACAACCCTTTTGAGAAGCAAAATTAGGGCCTAAAATATATGAAGATCTGCTACAGCAGCAACTTCAGATTTAAGATATAGCCAGGAAACTGCCAGAAGGTTTCCTCAAACCTAGGCTTTGATGAAGGCCATCTCTAGAGGGATGGTGAAATGGTCATTAGGAAGTTTGAGATTGGGCACAAGTTGTCTCCTGTTATGGATTAAAAACTAGTGGTCAACTTAACACCAGCTGAATTAATAAGCATGGTGCTGAGTGCAGATGTTCCACCTGAGGAAAGTTGCCACATAAATAGAGATGTGGAGAAGATGAGTGAGGCATTGTGGTTCTCCTATGTATTGCTGTTTGAGCCACTGGTTCTCCCGGAGGAGCTCGTCATGACTAGCTTCCCCAGGCTGAGTTTGACCATTGTCATAGGAGGAGCTCTGGACCTTGTTGGTGAGAGTGGCTGTGGTTCATTCTGGGGAGCTCTGGTCCTTACATCAAGCATCACTTCCTGGCTCAGAAGGGGAAAACATGTGCCACTTAATCTCCAGGGTAAACTCATCATGCTGGCTTTCTGGCATGTACTTCATTGTTCTTCTTGTTGGAGGAGCTTGGGAACCTCCATGTTGCTGAGGATGGCCGTGGTGCTTTTCTGGACAGCCCTGGTCCTTGTTTTGAGTGTGACTTCTTGACTCCAGTGTAGATCCCTCAACCAATCAGCATAGCTCCTTCACCCAGCTGGTATAGACTTTCTAGCTTCCACCACTGACCTTTGGGCTTCCCAGCACGGATTCATAAAACAGACTGGCAAAGAGGACTTCAGAAAATGGAAAGACATCCCTTGTTCATGGATAGGAAGAACAAATATTGTGACAACTGCCATTCTCCCAAAATTGTTATATAGATTCAATGCAATTCCAATCAAAATATCACTAACATACCTCATAGATCTAGAGAAATCACTCCTAAAATTCATCTGGAACCAGAAGAGACCTAGAATGGCAAAGGCAGTTCTAAGCAGCAAAGGCAAGGCAGGAGGCATCACAATCCCTGACTTGAAGTTATACTACAAAGCTACTGTAATAAAATCAACATGATACTGGAATAAAAACAGACCTGAAGATCAATGGAATAGATTAGAAGATACAACTACAACTACAAATACACTCAGCCACCTTAACTTTGATAAAGGGGCCAAACATGTTCACTGGAAGAAAGATAGTCCCTTAAATAAATGGAGCTGGAAAAATTGGCTGTCCATATGCTGAAAACTAAAACTAGACCCATGCCTATCACCATGTACTAAATTAAAGTCTAAATGGATCAAAGATCTAAATATTAAAGCAGAAATGCTAAATTTGTTGGAAGACAAAGTAGGTAGAAATTTTGAAGACATAGTGGTAGGTAGAGAATTCATGAACAAGAGTCAAACCACATGTGAAATACTTCTCAGAATCAATAACTGGGATCACATCTTATTAAAGAGTTTTTGCACGTTGAAAGAAATCTCCATCATAGTGAAAAGAAAATCCATAAGTTGGGAAAAAAATCTTAGTGAACGGTCCCTCAGACAAACGACTTCTGTCCAGAACTTATAAAGAATTAAAAAAATTAAATCCCCCAAATTCAAAGACTCATTCCAAAAATAGACATCTGAGATGAATACACAGTTCTCAGATGAAGAAATACAAATGACAAATAAATATATGAAAAAATGTTCATCATCATTGGTCACTAGAGAAATGCAAATTAAACCACACTGAGATTCCATCTCACTCCAGAAAGAATGGTCAGGATAAAGAAAACTAGCAACAACAAATACTGGAGATGCTGTGGGGAAAAAGGAACTCTTCTGCACTGTTGATAGGAGTGCAGACTGGTGCAACCACTGTGGAGGTCAGTCTGGAGATTCCTCAAAAAGCTGGGTTTGGAAGTCCCATTTGACCCAACTATTCTACTTCTAGGCATATTCCCAGAAGAACTGAAAACATCATACCACAGTGATATATGTGCACCCATGTTTATAGCAGTGTTTATAGTAGCCAGATCTTGGAACCAACCTAAATGCCCATCAACTGAGGAATGGATAAAAAAGATGTGATATTTTTATACAATGGAGTACTACTCTACTATAAAGAATTATCACATTGAGATATTTATAAGTAAATGGATGCAACTTGAGACCATACTCATAAATGAAATAAATCAAACTCATGTGTAAATACCGTATAGTCTCCCTAGTATAAGAAATGGTAAGAGTCCATAAGATATTAAAAAACTCAATAAATACAATGAAAGGATAAGAATCTGCTTAAAGGGGAAAAATAATATCTCAGGAAAAATGAGGAAAAATTATATAAAAAATTATATAAAAATTATATAAACACACCTAGGATAGCTAAGATGATTGTGCTACAAACTCTATAAGGTCTTGGAACAAAAATAGTTAACATTCATAGGATTGGAACCATTATGCACATTATTTACTTATTTGTTTAAATTATTATTCATAAATAACTTTACCAGTTACACATTTAGCATTTAGTGCATCCCAGACTTTTTTCTGAGCACTTGAAATATGCCAGCAAATAAATAGGTGCCAAAATTCTTGTCAACCTAGACATCACCATGTTCTGAATCAAGATAGACAAAAATCAAGGAACATTGTAAATGAGTACATTATATAGTATGTACTAGGAAGTATAAGTATGGTTGCAAAAAAAAGTAAAGTCAAACAGAGTGAGAGGAATGCTAAGAAGTTGAGATGGATTTGCTTCTAGTATTAAAGAAAGGTGACACCAGCAATGTTTGGGAGGAGGAGAAAATGGAAGCATGATCAGTTAACAAAACTGTGTAACAGGACTACACAAAACATATTTTTAAAATACTGAGAAGAAGGAAGAAAACTGAAACACAGAGATTTAGTTGGGTGAGGGTCTCAGGTGCCAAGGGAAGAGAAAACCTTGAGGCAGCTTTGTAAGTAGTTCTAGTAGTTCTCTGCACTGAAATACTATAATGGCATATACTGTCACACAGATTAATGATCCTCAGGGAGCCCCTCACCCAGTCTTTGGTAAGGTGACATGCTTTTAACTTTTGTTTCCTGCTTTGGTAAAGGAGACATTCAAATGAAGACACTGTCACTTTCCTTGAGTTTCTTAGAAAGGAAACAATGCCTACCTGCATGTGGTCTTTTGAAGCCAAGTAAATGACCCAGAACAGTAAGGTAAATATCAGCATCAGCAATAATTTGCGAACTATGGTATTGGGAAACAATGCAAGGATCCTAGGAGAGAGGATAGGAGAAACCATCACACACTCAGTCAAATCAACATGTACTCCGGTTCCCCCTCAGTAGTGTCCAGAAGAGGGTGATGGTCCCTGAGTGTTCAGAGTTCCTTCATATGTTCTGTTAGAAATCAGAAACAAGGCTCTGCCCTGAGGCAGGGGACAAACTAGCCGAAGGATTTCTGGTTGGTGACTTTCCAGTTGCTCATCAGGTCTCTAAGCCTTTTTCTCATCCAGGATTCAGTGTGACCAGCAAGATTTTAGTCATTGTTTGCTGAAAGAAATACTTTTGTTTTGGTGCCCTGCAATAAATCTCAGTTTCTAAATTTCACACACACACACACACACACACACACACACACACACACACACACACGTTAGTGTCTTCCTCTGGTCTTATCCATCTCCAGAGGCTTAGTTATAAATATCCCATTATTTTTTGCATATAGCTTGATTCTACATCAGATTTTTATCTCCTTGTGCCGAAATAGTTGATAAATAGTGCCCCAAACAGAAATGCTCATAGCATTTAGAAAAGGTCAGAGTTAGTGGTCAAAATTTTAATTTTAATTTTCTTACTCAGGATCCCAAAAATAAGTGACTAAATGGTAAATTATGCCACTGCTCCTCAAAAACTTTCTACTAGACACACAGCGGGAAAAACATCACACACAAATTCAGGATCTTTGAATACACAAAAGCATACATCAGAATTCTCGTGAAATGATACTTATTGTATGAAATGCACTGTTATTTTTCTAGTAATTATACTTTATTGCATTATTTTCCATTTCAAAGTACCTTCCATTCCCAAACAAAATCATTTTCCTAACCCCACTCTTCTGCCACACGCAACACTGATTAGCACACGGTTCCCCCACTTGTCCCTGACATTAAGGCCTACCAATAAGAATCGGGAGGTACACACCTATGGGTGCATGTCTTCTCCATCATATTCTTAACAGTCTCCCACAGCATTTATAGCTGCTTGAGAACCTCCTTGATTAAAGCAGTCTTTGCATTTATTTCAGGCTTGCAGTTGCCCTGTAAGCTTCATTGATCAAAGGTTGATAGCGTGTCAGCTGGTATCACAAATCTCCTCTTCAGTGTCCTGTTTCTGCTCATCCCACAGAGCTAGGAAAAAAAAATCCAGGAGGACACTCTGAAGTTTGCTTTTAAAGAATGGAGTAAAGTCAAGTTAAGGTCAGTTGCCTTTGGGTGAAAATTTGCATATTTATATGGAGTGAATTTCACTTTCGCACACAGTTGTTTGGCTGTTGTGTTGCTTAGTGAGTCATTTCCAGGATACCAGAAGGAGAACCTGAAAAATTGCAGATGGTAAATGCAAATTCTTGTCCACAGCTTAGCATGGCTAAGAATTCATTGCTGGCTCTCAGTATTTGGAGTTCTTTCTTCATAAATCTCTCTACCTTGCAGTAAACCACTATATGCATCAAGCATTCCAGTAATGATGATTTTTTAAAACTGAATCTCAGACCATAAGGAAAGCAGTCTTGGTCTAAATTTCACTGCAACTTACATAAAATAAGAGAGAATTCAAAAGAACAGAAGTTAATAGATATAGGTGTCATGACATTAAAGTTAATAAATTGTCACAGGTCAGCTATGAATTAGAGGATCTGCTCCTACAACATGACGCAAGCCAGGTTCTACAAGCCTTTCTGTGCATAAAGGTCTCTGTGTCTAAATGTGTCTGTATACAGACATAGACAATAGATATGTAGATTTAGATGTGTACATATACACATGTGTGTTTCATGTATCCATACTACTGTATGAAAACTGTGTTTATGCAACATATTGGAAATCAACAGAGGTTCATTAGATAATTTTCAAAGGAATTTACTAAAATATCAAAGGTACAAATCCTGTGAATTTTCCCCTCCTTCTTATAAGGTGTGTTCCTGTCAACTGCCATAAGCTACACAGAGAATCATGAGATTACAGTCAGGTACCACATAACATCATTCTGGTCAGTGCAGACTGTGTGCACTGGTGGTCTCATAGGATTAGACTGACTAGTGAAGGACTAAATGTAGTCTGAATAAAAGCAGTGCTGGTAAAGATCAGCAGAAAAATAAAGCCTCTCCAGGACCTGAAATCAGTACACAAAAAAACAACTTATTGAAGACAGAAAAAAAAAAAAAACCAAGTAGTTCTCTGAGATTCAAGAAGGGGACAACAGGGAAACTAGAAACCACAGGAAAACTGAGCCAAGCAGTTCTGCCAAGTTCAGTGAGCACTGATGGGTTCCGCTCCTATGGGATTCTGCCAGGTTCCACATGGCGCCAGTCCATCATGGCGCTGATCCCTAAAAATCCAGCATATCTCTCCTACACTAACTCCTGCGCTGTATTCTGGTCCGAAAACAAAACAAAAAACTTCTGTCTCCCTTTCACGCATGCACCACAGGTCCTCCCATCCCACCCCCGATACCCTCCACTCAGGTAGTCCTCACCCCTAGGCTGCAAAGTCCTCCAGTTCTCTCTCATCATGATGACTTGTCCACTCATGTATCTCCGCCGCTATCCAATCCCATGAAAGCAACTACCCAGCTTTGTCTCTTTCCAGGGTCCTTGCAATCTCCTGCAGCTCTCCTGAACCAGAAATAAAGGCTTTTCCTTATCCCTGTCTTTGTCTATCAACTGTGTCAAAGACCTAACAAACACTAACCGGGGTTCCAGGGAGGGGGTTCCACTCTGCTAAAACAAATTAAGCCAGCGAAGGGCAAAAGCTCTTGGAAAAAACCACAGACTCTGCCAGTAGGGTTAGCCCCCCAAAAAGCCGACAGTTACCGTAAACTGAAAACACACCATGATGTTCTACTGTAAAGGAACTCCTTCCACATGACAGAGTAGGGTTAGAGAGGAAATCTAGTGCAGCACCCACCACATTTGAGGGCGTTTCATGAGGAGCCATTTGGGGAACCAGTTAACTGTTTAAGGCTGAGCGGCAGAATAACTACAGAGTGACTACACTTAGGGTTTCTGGGGTCACCCTATGACAGTGACTGGATGGTTCATGGCCACAAGGGACAGTCACCGAGAGAGTTAGAAGTTTAAACTCAGGCTGGGAAGGGCTTGGGAATCCATTTCTCTGTGGTGAGAAGCAAGGAGGGTCGTGTATGGTTTCTGCAGTGTCCTGTGTCTGAAAATGCTGGCATTAAGTCCAGCAGAACATTTTACACACTCCCTTCCCAACCCACTGCCTGCTTCCAGCATGGAACTCAGTGGTCTGTTTATTTCCAACCTGCCAATATGATCAGAGATACACTGAGACTTAGATGATTGCATAGACTGGGGTATATGGAAAGAGGGACTTCTAGAAGGGGTGTGGGGGGAGTGCCTCATAAACCTACATGCCATAAAGCTGGGTGGAGAAAGCAATCACTTAAAGTGCAAGGAAACTGAGAATGAGTGGAGAGAATACAGCTCTAGATCAGACACCATTGATCCATCACACCCAACAGGAAAGGTAGGGCAGGCCTCAGCATTCACACACAAAAATGGGAGCACAGAAAAAAATAGGACTTACTAGTGATGCACTATTCCTCCCTTACCTGTAAAAGAAAAAATGAAAAAGCTCCCGACCCCCAAGAAAACCAGTGAGGAGAAAGAACAGTAAGTCCCAACAATTCCTCCATGTTTTTGAGTATTTTTTTCCAGAAACTACAGCATGAGAATCCCCCACATGATCCAACAGTTCTACTACTGAGTGCATATCCAAAGGAAATGAAGTTAGTCTGTCCAGGAAATATATGATTGCTTATGCTCTTTGCAGCTCAATAATCAAAACATGGAAGTAATGTAAGTGTCTACCAACAGATCAATGAATAAAGAAATTGTGATAAAGAAGGAAATCATCATTTGCAATAACGTGTATGTCCTGGAGAACACTGTGCTGAATGAAACGGACCAAATGTGGAATGACAAATGCTGCATGACCTCACCGATGTCTTGGTAGAAGAAGATAAAGCATCAAATGCGTAGAAGTAGCAGTAGAATAATTATTGCTGGGAACTGGTCCAGGAGAGGAGGCAATAGGGGGTCACAGGATCCAATGCTTCAATGAGGATGAATAATGTTAAAGATTCTCTTATACTGCAATGGAATAGTACACCACTATGGATACATATCACATTTCATAAGTCCATCTATCTAATGATGGACATGGAGGCCACTTCTGAGAATTAGCTATGATGAATTGTGTTACCACAAACATGTATATGCATCGATCACTGTAATACGATGCCTTTAACTCTTTCAGGAAGTTATCTAGAAGGTAAATTGCTGTATCATATAATGGTCCTGCTTTTAAGTTTTTGAGGAAACTCCATACTACTGTCCATAATGGTCGTACTAATTTACAATCCCATAAATACTGTATAAGATTTCCTTTTGTCCCCATCTTCAGCAACATTAATTTTATTAACAAATATTATAAATATCAGCAAGTAAATTTTATAACACTGTGTTAAGTGAGTGCTGGAAAAATTGTAAATGCTTTGCATTTTTAAAATATTTTGTCAACATTATGGTAGCCATTGTTGATTTTCCTGTTGTCTGGTTTTGAAGACCTGTAATGCTTTCAGTCTTGTGTTTTGATCTGTTTTATACTATTTTGTTGTGTTTGAATTCTTTGTGTGTGAAGATATAGACAATTACTTAGAAGAAAACAAGAGACGTTATGGAACCACTGCAGATCTCCTGTTGTCTTGCTTTGAAATCCTGTGTGACTTGCATTGTTTTCTTCTGATCTTCTTTGTTATGTTTTGTTTTACCCTCTTTAAAATAAATTAAAAAATACATTGTCGTAAGATAAATTTAACTAAGGAAAGGACAAACAAAAGTTGTTTCACAATTATTGGTAACCTTTACTGATTTAAAATTTTTGATTATGGAAAGAGAAAATGGCTTTATTAGTTCTTGTTCCCTTGTTAGCTACTTACTCATTTACAAGTGAATACTTTTAGGTTTTCTGTAATGATGGAATAATACATGACAAAGGTTATATAGAATCTTATTCCTTAAAAATTCATGTTTTAAATCAAGTTGGTGGGGCTGGGAATTTAGCTCTGTGGTATAAGCACTTGCCTTGTAAGCATGTGGTCGTGAGTTCGATCCCTGGTACCGATTAAATAAATAAATAAATAAATAAATAAATAAAGTTGGTTATAATGTAATAGAAAATGAACTAGCATAAAATGTATAAACATGTTCTACAAACCTATAACTTTTAGTAGAAATTTTATTATGAAAGAAAAAGTTTAGAAGGGTGATTCTTTATATAATTTTGCTGCTATTTTTGAAACTTTGAAAACAGTGGAAAGAATAAAATGAAAATACAATTGAAAAGCATTTTCTGTTCATGGTTCTTGGCAACATAGAGATCTTTGTCATCTCTGATTTCATCCTGACGTAAAAACCTTACAAAACGCAGCACATAATGTTAGCGATCTGCACCCTTTCTGTACAGCACTAATCTTCCCTTGGAAACATGGAGTCTTACACAGCATCTCTAGGATTGAGATTAAACCCAGACATCTAATGGCAAAATAGCTAGATCACCTTCACACAACAAATGCTGTTCAATTTATTGCATATAGTTGTTTACTTCCCAGATTTATGAAATGGTTGTTTTTTTAAAAAAATAATTTAATCCAGTTGTTTTATGGGAAAAATTTACCAAGTTTCTTATTTCATCTTTCCAGCCCTAAATATGTGATTTTATATTTATAATATCATTAAAGGCTGAAAAACTATTTATTGATATTTTTGAAGAAAATGTAAAGATAAATTGTAGTCTCTGTCCACGCCTGTTCTCTTTCCCCATGTGTTTTGACCGATTCCCAGCTTACACTATGGCTGTTTCTCTGCAGAACCCTGACTAACAGGGTCCTCACATGGAGGAACAGGAAGCAAACAGGAAAGACCACTCTCTAATCTTCTCCCTTCAGCCTCAAGGCTGTCTATGGTGCTTCTTAATGGCAAATCGCAGTGAAAACCTACCAGGGCGCACAGTGTCCCAGCCCCAGAATCAAAAAGCTAAATATAGAAAAGCAGTTTGGAGTTGAAAGACAATAGCTTAATAATAGGAACACTACCTACCTGCCCACTGCTACTTGAACTTCATTTCTATGGAACCTTCCTGAATATCTCTCCCCCTGACCAACGCTCGGATTCCTTCTTTGTGTACCCATAGAACCCCAGTCTTCTTTCTACTACACCATTCCTTATAATTTTGTGGTTGCTTATTTTTGTGTATGTACTGTGTTTTGACAGTCAAGAACTGTATCTTTTATTTTTGTATCCTCTGTGTAGTAGTTAAAAAGCTTTTGTGCAAATTAGTGGTTTAAACCAATACCTAATATCTCACAGTTTGTGTGGTTGAGAATTCAGGATTGTTCTAGCTGCCTGGGCAGCTCTGGCTCAACCTCTATAAGGAGTCTGTTCTCAGAATGGTAGTTAGAGGGCTGGGAATTTAGCTGAGTGGCTTAAGCACCTGCCTGGCAAGTGCAAGGTCATAGTTGGATCCCTAGGTTCCCCCCGCCCTCGCCAAAACAACCAATGGTAGTTGGAGATGCATTTATCACCTAAAGGCTTCACTGGAGCTAGAAAATTCACTCCCAAGATGGCATAGTTATTATAAAATATATGATACACATATCATGCATTTATATTACTATATACAGTAAATAATACGTAGAGAGGCCACACTGACTCCATTTTGTCTGGACAAGTCCAGTTGACAGTGTTTCGGTAGAAGGTGCAGGCCTTGAAACACTCCCCGCTCCAAGGTAAAAACATGAGGTCCCACAAAGACACGAAGCAAACAAGTTATATAATCTAAGCCTGAGCAACATGAGTTTCTTTGTTCTTCATCTCAATAAAAGCTGCTTGTTTATGCTGGCTGGGCAGCAGCCATTTTGCTGACCCTTATTGTGTGTGACCCTTTATTTCCCTTTGCTTGCAGAACCCCTACAATATTACAAATAATGTCTTATTAAAATTTATTGTATAGTATCTGAGTATTATATAATGTATAAATTATAAATATTACATAAATATTTACTATGTTGTATATTTGCACGTAATAAATTAGTGTATAATAAATACAAAAGTGAAAATAATATAAATTTAATAATAAATATGTATAAAAACATTATATAATATAAACATGTATTTATCTATTATATAAATATAATGAATATATTCAAAAATCATACATATATTATATATGACAATACATATAAAAATCACAAAAATAATAATAAATATAAAATAATAAACTAGATAACAAATATCTGTAAAAATATCTATGAATGAATACTACCTATAAAATAATAGAATAATGACATACATAATAAATTAATCTACATGTAAAAAATGCATTTATTTA
>PVJX010012038.1:0-51555 GCA_004027295.1 Dolichotis patagonum | reverse complement strand
TTTTTTTTTTTTTTCCTGGTGGCCTTTTCTTGGGAGTAAGAGACATTCAGGCAAGAAATGCCTTGACTGTGTGTATATCTGGTGATGGTCAGTGGCAGCCCTTTGCGCTCTGGAACTCATCTAGCACCTATGGAAATCCCTAACTATCATCTCAGCTATTGGTAAATGATGAGATTAGGCCTCAGTATCTGACCCAAAGTTTAGAAAACTTTGCCAAGCATTGTATAGCCACTCTCTGGAGTGTGCACTGTCCCTGCTTGAACCAGGAAGGTTATGCAGAGGCTGTCCTGTTTGAATCCCTTTTACTGAAGCTAGGCAAACACAATTAATGGCCTAAAGCCTGATATAGTATGGATAGCATGGCTCATTTAGAAATTTTCATTGCTTATGAACTAAGTCCAAAGGCAAGACAAGTGGCTTTGAAGTTGTTTGTAATCCTGGTCACAGGTTTGAACTCATGATCTGATTCTTGTTATATGTACCATTTTTCTAGGCCGCAGGCACGTAGACCACATTTCATGTCATTACTTTTCTTCATTCTAAGACAGTGATAGTGAACCTTTTTGAGCTTTCAGTGATACATTTCAGAGATACCCCCTGCAGCACATGTACTGTAGGTTCACCACCACTATTCTAAGATATGAAAAGCCATCCTGGAAGTCTAAATGTGGGGTATTGTTATGAAATTTCACAATTTTCTTATCATCTTACCAGATAGTGCTGTTTTGTCTAAGTGTAAAATAATATATATGAAATTACTTTCAGGGACTGTATTTTCTAAATTCTGATATAAGATTATAAACAATTCTGAAGTTTTGGGTTGAAATATGATAGCATATAGCAGTGATGGTAAACCTTTTAGAACTTTCAATGATAGAGACAGCCCACTGCAGCATGTGTGCCATAGGTTTGCCATCACTGGTATAGTAGTATATACCAATGGCACACCAGTGGTACATAGTATTATTGACGAGCCCTTAATTCCCTGTCAGTTTAAGGGTCTGTCTTCTTGAACTTCATCACTCAGGGTTGAAATGCCTAGTCTGTAGTACTCTTTGTTACAGATTGTTACTGTTAACCTTAGATTCAGGCTATGAATCATCTGAAAAATATCTTAATCCCGTCTCTTATGTCCTAAATAGTACATTTTACTTAAAAAGTCCATGTTTAAAATACCACTTGTATGTCTTCCTGAGATTTTTGTCCCATGAGTGAATTAGCTTTCATTGAACCAAGCTGAGTTATTTCCATTTAGCCCTGTTAAAGAACAAGTAAAGTCTCCAGAAAGCCATCCTATGACCCATGACTCTGGTATGCCCATTTTCCCTTAATAATATTGGGAAGTGTTTTGAAATTTCCAGAAGAAATGCTGGGATGCTTTGAATTTTTTAAAAAAATCATCTATGAATGCTTTATAATCAAAATAGTGCATTCTAAGAAAGATTTTGGTCAGGATAGTGGGAAAACAGATTGAAGATTTTCTAAACTAGTTTACGCCATTTAGCTTGTATTTCTGAAGGCTCTGCTTGTTGCTATGCACTCTTCTATCAGTTGATTGAAAGTGATGTTTTCTTAGTCAATATTTAAGCAGTTGCCAACTGTGAAGACAGTCTTTCTGGTCTGCATTGTACACTGATGCTGACATAAAAAAGGGGATTTTGAAGGGAAACTATACCATAGCCTTTTTTCTTTAAAATACATAAACAACCTAACTAATCATTTATTTTAGTCAACTTGTTTTGTATGTCACCATATCTTGAGGAATGCTGTCAATATCAAGTTTCTATGCTAAGAACCCCAAATTGTTACTTATGTCCTGCTGAGTGTTTTTTTTTTTTCATTTAAAATACCAGATTTTATCACCCTGTGGCACTGAATGTGTTGTTGTGATAATACTGACTATCCTGAGTTATGTTCTTTAAGTAGTTTGGTTCTTGTGGTTTTATATAATGTAACAATTTTGTGATGCTTTTGTGCATTCTTTGTCTTCTCTTCAGAGTTTTGAAATCTGTCATAAATAAACTTTTTCACTGTGCAACTGAGATATTTTGAGTTACCTTAATGAACCTGATTTGCATTTTAAATGGTCTTTCATCACCTTGTAAGAGAAAAGATATTCTGTGAAACTTTATTTCTTTCTTTCTTTAGTGTGGTATTGGGGGTTGAACCCAGTACCTTTACACTAAGGTATATACTCTAACCCCTCACATGACCCCAGGTCTTGATTAAATTGTTCAAGCTAGGCTTGAATTTACAAGCTTCCTGCTTCAGTCTCCCAGAGTGCTGTGATTATAGGCATATATCACCACATCCAACCCATGTGAGTTTTTTATATAAATTAAGATTATAAAAATTAGAAAAAATGAGAATACGATAAATGATAGATCTTTAATCTGCATTTAAATTCATGGTAGAGTAGTGAGAACTGGAAGCTGGGTTTGGAAAAATTGGGATTATAGTGACGATTAATAAATAGAATGTTGGATTTTATGTAGTATTTGATCTCTAGTGATGCTCATATTCTCATGAACACACTCCTCAGATTTGGAACCAGTACTTTGGACACCAGGTTTATCACTAACATAGTCTGAATGATACTTAATTCAGGCTGTTGTCATTTACAAAATGTCACCATAACATATCTTTGACTTACTTTAAAATACTACGACTTCATAGCCTTCTGGTCTGCATTACAGAATGAAGACTTAAGGGGTACCGTTACATTTTTTCTTTGGTGATACCTGTGGCTCTGAGATGAGCCTGCTAGGCCATTCTCTGTTTTCCTTTACACCTTTATACAGTATTTTAGAGCCTGAAATATAACGAAGGAACCTGAAATAGTTTAATGCATGTAATCTGCCCACTAACACACACCACAGCCAGCAATATAGGTAGAGATCATGTTTGGGTATATTGGATAAAATGTGTCATGAACAGATAATAGAATTGATTATTTTTTAATTTTTAAAAGCACTATATCTGTCCTGTCACCGACCTCAACTCAAAATTCATAAAGCAGCTCACAAATTGCAGCTGTTGACATTCAGTCTTGATCTTAACCCCGTGGTCAACTCGGCAGCTATCAGAGTTTGGAGTATTTTCTCAAATGGTGCCTGTGCCCCTGAGTCAAGAACTCTGTAAGTTATGTTTAAAAGTTGAGAGAAACCTGTAAAATTAAGTATATGTGAATATTTGTATCCTCCTGCTGATCCAATAAGTTTGCCACTTTCTTTAATGGATATGTAAAATTTCTTTGGGAAAAAAATCCTATGTACTTTTGGTTTGTTCTCAAGTATGTTCTGGTAGCACATCCCTTGTACTGCTTCTGAAATATTTTCTGAGACTTATGTGGTGTGATCAAAATACAGCGAATGTTTAAATTTTTAAAAATTATTATAGTAGATGGGCATGATGGCACACGCCTGTAATCCTAGTACTTGGGAGGCTGAGGCAGGAAGATTGTCACAAGTTTTAGGCCAGCCTGAACTACATAGTAAAACTCTATAACAAAAAAAAAAAAAAAACAACCATTAAACAATTTTTTTATAGTAAAAGACATTGCCAGTAATTATCCTCAAAATACTCTTCCTTGGGAATTAAGGATGGAGGAGACAGAAAGGAAAGAAGGGGGAAAAAAATGAAGAGAAATAGAAAAAAATGGAAACAAAGCTTTTGTAAATGAGGGGAAGAGTGGTGGAAAGGCGGGTAGGGAATGGGGAAAAAGTCAGGTTATATTATGTTACAGGTACAACTTTTCTCTAATTCATATGATCATTATGTTTACCTAAAATATACCAATAAATTTAATTAATTAAAAAAACCCAAATAATTATCCATTGAAAATAAAACTCTTCCTCACTTCAAAAATACTTAGCATTCACTCATTCATACCACTTTCTAAAGCAGCTGTAGAAGTCCTTTTTTTTTTGCCTTAATGCAATACAGTAAAAAAAAAAAAAATACAGTGAATGTTGCTGCCAAGTGGCATCTGACGGAGTCAGGCATCCTGGATCTGGCCCTGTGCAACTTCTGGCTGTCCCCCAAAGTCAGAATAATCATGAGAGATAAACAACGTAAGTCAGTTCGTGACATCAAGGCAGCGACACAGTGCAACTAAAGACACTCATGAACGGTGGCTTTTGGAGTTTTTTCAGAAAGTGGTAAGAACTGGATAGCTGGATGTGATGGTGTACATCTGTAGTCCTGGCACTTGGGAGGCTGAGGCAGGAGGCTCAGCATGAGTTTGAGGCCTGCCTGGGCTACATTAGTGAGACCCTGTCTCAAAACCCAAAACACAAAAACAATGGGATAAGTGTTTGAAGCAAGGGGGAGTATTTTGAGAGTGATTAATGGAAATGGTCTTTTATCATAATTAATTTTGTAAAATTCAAACTGTACTTTTTGATCACACTTCATATTAATTCCATAGAGTTGAAAGATCTTCCATATCTAACACCAGTATCAGGCCACTGTGACCGTTCTTCATGCACTGTGTCTGCTCCTTTTCTGGGGAGACTGGGAGTCAGGCTTATAGCTGTCAGAATCAGGGTCTTTTGCTTGTCCCTTACAGATCTGACAACTGACATGGAAATGGAGGGCTTGATTTGTACCACTCAGCCTTTTGAGAGAAGACCCTACTGGAAATTTTCTCCTAAAAGGTGATGGTCTTTGTTATGATCTGAATGCTCATCTTCCTTCCAAAACTCATTGAAACTGTATCCCCAGTGCTTCAGCAGTGGGGCTTCAGGAGGCAAAATTGGGTCATGAAGGATTTGCGTTCATGAATAGGATCAGTGCTTTACAAAAGGGAATGGGGAGAACTAGTTAGGCCCTGTTTGCCCTTCTTTCCCTTTGACCATATGCGGACACAGCATTGAAGGCATCACCTTGGAAGCAGACACCAAGTCTTTACCAGACACTGAATCAACTTTTTTGATCTTAGATTTCCCAGCCTCCAACTATGTTAAAAATAAATCTGTTCTTTACACCCTATCCAGTTTTAGGTATTTTGTTATGGTGGCACTATGACTCCTGAAAATAAGAATTTATGTGCTGACTTGGAGTCACAGAGTGGATAGTTTTAAATACTTTTTATAGAAGCTTAATTATTGCTAAGCCTGGTCTTTGCTCCTTTATGATATTCTAGAGCCCCAAATACAGGAATTACAGGAGGATGGGAAGAGATAGTTATGCATGGTTTCACAAAAGGACATCTTTCAAGTTCATACGCATTTATGGACCAGTGCTAGTCACATGCTTCATTTGGCGATGACAGGGAGGTCCAGAGGAACGTATGGGAATCCTGCACTTATGTAGGGAAGATTTAGAAATGACAAAACATCACGAGTTCCTCTGAGAATAGCAAAGAGGGTTATCCTCTCATGTATCCTGCCCTGGGTCTCAGGAGGACGTCTTGGCTCCTGTGGCTGGTCAGCAAAGCATCAGGTCTCCACATTCTCCAGCAGCAGGGCAGTTCACCATATTGATGATCTGGACTCCAGTGGAGTCCCCAGGGCTGGAACCATGAAATAGCCTCACTCAGACTCAAAACTTCAGGTCTGCAGATGAAGAGACTGCTTTCTCCTAAGCTGTAGTCACTCAGCGACGCCAGACATCTCATCCCACTGCTTCCTCCCCACCTTCCCATCCAGTTGATCCTCAGTAATGGTCCCCTGGGGCTGCATTCTCTGCTGCCTTCCCAAGTCCATCTCCCAGCTTCCCTAACTTCCTCACAGTCCAATCTCCAAAGCCCGCAGGAGATACCAGAAAAGTTGTCCCTGAGGCTCTTCCAGGTGAAGAGGGAGGCAAGAGTGGTTCTCAGCCCTGGCCTTGAGACCAATCTGTGTTCCTACAAAATGTGTACAGAGCTCCCATATCTCAGGTTCTAGCTTTTAAAAACAAAAACATTATGAGGTGAGGAGACAGACTACTGTTCTCCCAATACCAATGTGTCTGAGAACCAAAGGTTAATGTTTAGTCACTTCCTCTGGGGGTGCACATAACTGATGATCCCTGCAAGAACCTAGCGCTTTCCTGGTAAGTTACTGCAAAAGAGCCCTGAGTTTATTTGGCTTAGACATTTTTCTGGTTTTGTAGAGGACAGGTCTGTCTGGGTTTAAGGGAACCAAGAATGGAGGTTGTGATGGTTATGTCAGGTCGATTAGGCCACAGAGTACCCGATAAAACATTAGCCTGGATTGTGTGGGAGGGTGCTTCTAATGCGATTAGTATTTGACTGAGGGCACTCAGGAAAGCAGACAGCCCTCCCCAATGTGGGTGGATATCACCAGGTCTTTTAAGGACCTGAATAGAACAGGTGAAGGAAGAAGATTCCCTCTTTCCCTGCCTTACTGCATCAGCAGCACAGCTTATCTCATCTTCTCTATCTCTGACTGGGATTTCCACCACTGACTTCCCCGGTTCTCAGGTGTTTGGATTGGGGGTTCTCAGGTGTTTGGACTGGGACTCAGTTATACCCCATTTTTCTCGATCTCCAGCTTGTAGACAGTAGATCACAAAAAACTGTCTTTCATGACCATAAGGGCATATTCCATGTAATAACTCACACGTCCCCTTTCCTCTGTATCCTACTAGTTCTGTTTCTCTATTTCAGAATTCTACTATAGAGGGCTTCGGTGAGATATGAATTCCAAAGAGCTCTGGTGCTTCCATGCTGCATCCAGAAGAAAATCTATAGCATTTGTTCCCTACCTATCCCCAGCTCAGGACTGACTCTTACACATCAGAATACTTGTTGAGCTACAGGACCCAAACTAGGGGGAAAATATATAAAATGAACATTGGATGAGGGGTAGTTTTTTTTTCTAATAACTGTTTGTAAAGGAGGTTGTATCACCTCTTTACCTGATTGATACTTTCTTAAGATCCATAATGCTTTTGCCACTAGCTTTAGGTGATTGATGGGGCCCCATGTTAAACAGCTTAATACTGTATTCTGATACTGTCTAGGAGGTGGCCTAATTTGAGTTAAATTAACTCAACTCCTGGAAGTCACCTCGGAACAGGCAGGCAAGAAGATAAGCAACAGATATACAAAGTTGAGTGGTAGGATGAGAGCAGGTGAAACTTCGAGGAGTAAGTGCAGGGACATATAGTCAGTAAGGGCAGGGCTATGTCTGTTGTATTTCTGGTCACACCTGCACACATCCCAGATTCTAGCCTGTGAGGGTCACCTGGGAGGGCTCCCTGCATGTGGGCAGACTGAACAGAAGAAAAGGCTAGGTCACTGCTCCCTAGAGTAGTCCACACATCGAGATTATTTTATTCTTGGAATAGGCCATCCCTCATTATATCTAGTTCTTTCCAGAATCATATAGGGCAGGAGGAAGGGCCTCAGGTTGTCTGTGTTCTTGAACCTTGTCCCAGATGTGGATTCTGTCTAGTTCTCTTACTTGCAGATGTCTCTTATACTTCTGTTTTTTGGAGACTGAGTAAAGTTGGGGGAAACCTGGTACGCCAAGAAGTGCTAGAAATTCTTTAGGGTAAGATGGGCTCACAAAAACACCTGTTGGTAAGGAGCAGAGCCAGCTGCCTCCGTATTTTAGGAGCGTGGCAGTGGTATCCCAGGTGGCCAAGCCAGCCCCTGAAGTTGGCTTATTGCTTATTGCTCCTCTGCTCCTGCACCCTTTCCAGGTCCAGGGACATATGACGCAGCAGGAGTCATAGGAGGATGCCTGAAGCATGGGGCCTTCTTTCCCCTCACCAAATTGGAAATGCTTTTAAAAAATCCACCCTCATTTCAGATGTCTACATCAGGTGACAATTCCTGATTTCTGGGCTGCAGTTAGTCTTTTGTCAAGTATAGGTTTCTTGGGGAAAGAACAAGGGAGTCTTACGTAGCCAAACACGTCTAGAGTAATTAAGGAAGAGGGTCCAGTTAGCAGCAGAGCAGGGCAGGAAGTACCGCTGAGTCTCCCTCATCACTGCCCTGTGTTATCTACTTTTCTGTCTTTGGGTTTGCTGGGACAAACCTGCCTTGGTGAAAAGAGTGTCTCACTTTGGTCAGTCTAGAGTTTGGGACCCAGGTAGTTTATGAGAAGAGAGGCCACCCGCCTAACATGCAGGGAAAGTAGGTGCCCTGGGGCTGAGCTGGAGAAGAGGGACACGTGGTTGAAGGGTGGCTTCCATTTGAATCAGACACATAAACTTCAGCTGTCTGAAAGCCAGACAGGAGAAACTGAAATCTCAAGTAGGTCCCAAAAGGTCATTTTTTCTCACCAATCTCCCTACAACAACTCTGCCGTGAGGTGGTCCCAGATCTGCCCGAGGACTGCCAAGCACAGGGGCTTGTTCCCCATAGCACAGCACATGGTGATTTGTCACTGGTCTCCTCAGCTCAAACTGCTGTTCATGTCCCCGAGGGGACTCTGCCTCCCATTTCCAGGCCCATTTGTGACTGGGTTTACGTAACTGCTACCGCAGACTGGCCTAAGAATGCTGCACATGAGGGTCATCTTGCCTCTCAGGGCTGGAGTGGAACACTTCTAGCCCTGGGAATTCAGTGGGCTGCCACATGCTTTCTTTCCTGCTTCTCGTATTTGTTCTCCTGGGTCCTGTTTCTCAAGCAGGCCTTTGCGCTATTTCTCTTCCCTGCCCCTGCCTTTCAGGGCAGACAAGTGGCTGGCTAACTTCCCGAGTGCAGGCACACAGATTCCGATTAGGGGCAGTGTTCATCTTCTGGCCAAGCTCTGTATACTGAACAAGCTGGCGGGCTGGGAAGGACCACACTGCAGTGTGAGCATTCTCTGGAGTACTGTTAATAAGGGATGAGAAAATGAGTCCAGCATTCCTCATGGTGCTTTGGTAAACTTACCAGGCATTTTAATGCACGTTTTCATTTTGCCTTCATGACAAGACCATGACACAGATAGCAGGTAACATTTCAGACATTTGACAGATGATAGGACTGAGGCAGAACGAAGTTCAGGGAGAAAGACCCACAGCTACAGTTCAGATCCAAGGGCTAGGGTTCAAGTCTCCTGCCTCCCCACTTACAGCTCACTTGTTTCAGCCCCCCAGCACCTGCCTGCTCCTCTACCTTGCCTTGTGCCAGTGGGGAGCTAGGCCCACTGGGTTGGGAGCTAGGCCCTCAGCTCAGCAGGTGTATCTGGCTGCCTGCAGGGGTGAGACACTTGGAAGGCCTCCAGGGCCAGCAGTGACTTGTTGATGCGACTGATGGTCGGGTAGGGGTTGAGATTAACCTTGAACCTGTGGGAGAGAAACACTTTGTAAGGCAGAGTTTTCATTGACAGAGTAGGCAGTGAAGGGACTGGAGGCAGGGTTAGATAAAGTCCACAGGGCTGACCAGGGAGTGATGAGGAAGCCGCCCTGCCGTGGGAACCCTTATTCACAAGTAGCTCTCTGGGGATGGGTAGGTCTGGTGTGGTATCATTTGGCATCTCTGTTACCTAATGTTTCTTCTGTCTAAGCAATGACTCTATTGAGACCCACTATGTACCAAACCTAGTGCCAGCTTCTTGGGGGCATATGTTTCTATATCCCTAACGCCTAGCCCAGCAAGGTGCCTTCCAGAGAGGTGCTCACTCACGTGCAATTGAAGGGCTGGTAGAGGGGAACACCTGGGGATGGCAGGCTCTTGGTGAGCCACTTTCTTTTAGGAGCAGGGATTGCCTGTACAGGATCACCTGGGGTATAATGAGCCTAGTAGGACGTTTCATTGATGTTTTTCCACCTTGTCTCTTTAGAACCAAGGTGGTTGTTGTAGCCCAGCACAGTGGGCCCCTTGGCCAGTGGGAAAGGGTCTGCATGAGATGTTACATAATAGCTGAAACAGGAGGCCCAGCTGGATGGAAGCAGAAGGAAGGACAGCAGGGCTCTCTTACCTTTCAGCATTTGCCACCTGAGGCACTAAGCACAGATCAGCCATTGATACCTGAAAGGGGATCCGATGAGTTTGTGTTGGGGTGAGCACCCAAGACTCAGGGTATTCATTGTGACTATGGAGGGTGCTAGCCCCTTATGTTCCCATATGCCTAGGCTCTTTTATCCATCCCTGCCCTCACCGCTGTCTCCTCTGGATTGTCTGGCTGTGTACCCCGGAGCCATAGTGCCTCTTCCAGGCTAATCTCCAGTTGCCTGGGCCAACCAACAATGTGGGTGGCCAGAGAAAGTTTAATTCCCTTGGTGATGTTATTGTGCTCATTAAAACTGCCATTACCAGACACTTACTGTGGGTTCCCAGCAGGGAGCAGATGCCTCAGGAGCCAAACAACCAGAACTACTTAGCCAAAGCCTGTAGCATTAAGGAGTACCTGAATCCCGGAGTCTCAGAACTCTAGTCTAACTCCTCAGCTGAAGCCTAGCTTACCAGCTGTCTTGGAGGGGCAGTCTTCTGACATGCATGCCTCACTTCCTCTTGGGGTAACTCAGGAGTCAGCTAGGAGCTCCCTATAAGCTGACTGCCTGGCTAGAGATCTTGACAAGAGGCGATTTAGCATGCTACTGCACAAGCCTCTTCAGGAAGCCGTGAATCCTGGCTACTGGAGGGGGAGGAGATGGTTGAGTCTAAGTGGGAGAGAGGGGCAGCCCAAAGGCTGCAGAAGGAGGCCTGGTGAGCAGGTCTGGGGACACCTACCTCATCTCCTACGCAGAACTTCCCCGCTGTGCTCTGCAAGATCTGCTCCAGAGCTGTGGGGGAAATACAGTCATCTCACTCTGGGCACAGAAAGGAGACATTAGCCTTTCTGAGCCTTGGACTCCATAGTTATGGAATGAGTGGTGATGGGGCATGGGTACTGGAAAATTTGTCACAGCCAGGACTGAAGAGTTTCTGGGGACAAGCCACATCCAGCCACAATTGCCTAAGTGGAGTAAATGAGACTTGTAGCCGGCCCAGGCCTCAGCTTTCAAACTGACAGGTCCAGGCCTTTGCTGGTTTTGGTTTGACCTGAGTGGGCAGGGAAGCAGAAGCTGGGCCATCATCCAATTCTGCAGGACTGTGGGCCTCCCGTCCTGAGATTCCCAGAAGTGTTGGAGCTTGAATGCCTGTCCAGTCTGCTACCTCCCGGCCCTGCCCTCACCGATGCCGCTGCCAAGACTGTAAACAGCCTGGGAGGCTGGTGGATGCTCCGGGCTCTGTGCTCCAGGGTCATTTTTCTGAAAGGTCACTTTGAGGCAGCTCACAGAAGTGAGGACTCACCGTTAAAGCCAGAACTGATGACCTTCTGGGCCCAGGGCAGCTGTTTCTCTGTTCCCAGTTCATTCAGGACAGACAGATTCTGCATAGTGCAAGGAAAATCTCTGATGTTTTCAGACTAGCCTGGGCCTGCCCCTCGGCCCAGTTCATCCCCTTAGGGAAGCTCAGTTCCCATCTGCCTCGGGCTCTTGCTCTTGTTCACCCCTCCCCTGGACTCCATGGACTCTTGTTGCCATCACAGCCCTGAAGTTGAAGAAAGGAAGCTATCCCAGAGGCCACCTTCTCAGGCTGCCGCAGTGGCCCTGTCTGAAAGCTGTCTGAAAGAAAGCTCTGTGCAAGAATAGGGACATAGGACACCACCCTGGCTATGGCAAGTGTGACCATTCCTTGAGGCCCATTTCCTTCAAAC
Organism: Dolichotis patagonum; assembly: GCA_004027295.1. Classification (NCBI taxonomy): domain Eukaryota; kingdom Metazoa; phylum Chordata; class Mammalia; order Rodentia; family Caviidae; genus Dolichotis; species Dolichotis patagonum. The sequence continues at coordinate 39,970 of PVJX010012038.1, read as the reverse complement.
CCATGCTCTCAAACCCATGTGTCTTCCTTACATGGTCCCTTCTGAAGAGAAGGAATTCAATGCAGGTTGGGGCTGCAAAGTGGAGGGGCCTAGAGATTTACTTCTGCTTCCATTTCCTCATCTGTAAATGTGATGTGAGTCTGCAGCAGTCTGCTTTGTTAAAACAGCAAGATGACATGGGAGTGGACATCCTGGCCTTGACTTCTGCCCTGCTACTGCTTAGCTGTGTGACTCGGCAAAGTCACCCCACCTCTCTGGGCTATTTTCTCAAAAAATCAGGAGTTGATACAGAAGAATAGTTCTAATATCTGCTTTTCTGTTCCACCAGTGCAAATTTTTTTAAAAATCCAGTCAAGCATGAATGCAATCCCAGGACTCTGGGAGGCTTGAGGCAAGAGCATCACAAGACTGAACCCAGCCTAAGCAACGTAGCAACTTAGTGAGACCTTTACTCAAAAAGGGGTGGGTACGCAGCTCAGTGCAAAGCTCCTGGGTTCCATCCCCAGTACTAAGAAAACAACTATGAGACTCCCAATATAAACATACTTGGAGATATCACAGGCTTAGTTCTAGACCCTGACAATAAAGCAAACATGGCAATAAAGTAAGATGTGTAGAATTTTGTTTTCCATACTTATAAAATTTTGTTAACACTGTACATTATTTAGTCTATTAGCCATGCAGTATCATTATCCCCCCCCATAAAAAGTACAGCTGGGGATATAGCTCAGTGGCACAGTGCCTGCCTGGCAAACAAGGTCCTAAGTTGGATTCCCAGTGCCAGGAAAAAAAAAAAGTACACAGCTTAATTTTAAAAATGCTTTATGGTTTTTAAAAAAAGTGCTAACAATCATTTGAGATGTTGGAAAAATGGCACCATTAGACTTACTTAGTGATCAGGCTAAGTCGACTAATACAAACTTTCAATGGTAAGAAAACAAACACAGGGCTGGGGGTTTAGCTCAGCGGTATAAGCATCTGCCTGGCAAGCGCGAGGTCATGGGTTTGACCCCCAGTAAAACAACAACAACAACAACAACAAAAAGTAGCAAAAGCCCCCCCAAAACAAAAATAAAAACAAAAAACTACAAAAACAAACCTTTAAAGTGCAGTAACACCAAATGCAATAAAATGAGGTATGACATGTATATAACAGAGAACAGACGGGAGGGAGGCAGCTTGGGTTAAGCATTAGGAGCCTAGACATGAGCCTGTTCAGCTCCTCCCCTGCTACTCTGGCCCTTTCACCACCTATGGATGCATCCTTGGAGACCTAGGGCTTCCTGGAACATTATTAGTAGGGACCTATTAGCATGGAGGATTTTCTTGAATCCTGCTCCTTTTTGCTGCATGGTTTAGGTCAAAGCCTCTGAGAGTTCCTCTCTGTCCTCCTGCTACTACCTCCACCCCCAAGCTGGGCACCTCGTAGTGGATCTGCCACAGCGAGTGTATAAGGGCATGAGTGTGGAAGATGGGCAAGGGTGTGAAGGTACAAGTGCCTCACCTGCAGGGGCTGGATGCCACTAGCGATGAGGTCAGAAATCATGCGAACATCGGCCCTTTTCTGTGGATCCGGAGGCAGGAGTCGTGGAGTGGGCCGAGTCTCCTCCAGGTACTCAATGATGGCCAGCTGTGCAGAGAGGGCACTGAGAGAGCCTGGGACCCCCAAACCACAAGGACAGGGCCAGAGAGCTTTTCCTCCAGTGCTGCCTTCTCTTCCATACACTCTTTAGCTGGAGCCCTACAAAGGCTTTCTGGACCTTGTCCTGCACAACTTGGTTTCCCATATATCCCACTCCCTGTTCATCTCTCAGAATAACCTCCCTCTGACTAGTATTTATTGAGCCTCTACTATGCGTGCCTTAGCCTCATATAGGCAAGGAAGAGATACCTGGTCCTATCATTCACAGGACTGCTGCATACTCACTGACTGACCCATGGTGATTCCATCAATCTTCAGGGCTGGCACCTGCTTCATGGGATTCAGTGTCTGGAATTTCTCAGAGAACTGCGGAGACCAGGTCACGGTGGGCTGGGTCATCTTGCGTGAGTTGGCTAGCACACAGCAAAGCAAGCGGGAAAACCCCAAACCTGCCACCCATCCATATTTGTCTAGGGAAGGCCCTAGCTCCTGACCCTAAGATAACCCCTGGTGGATCCATGCAGTATCTCAAACCCTGGCAGCTGCTGAGCTACAGGCTTCATCCCAATGGTCTGGCTATGAGGTTTTCTCTGCATCTCATACTATGGCCACCAAGGCAACTCCTACCCTCAATGGCCAGCCAAGGAGCCCAGTATGCAGCAAGGTCCCACTCGCCACTCACCAACATGCAGGGAAGCACTAGAGCTCTTGGGGTGTGGTACTGAGCTTGGAACAAAGGCCCGTCCCCTGGCCCCTCTTGCTGCACAACTTACTACCTTGTCCCACAAGAGTGCCAGCAGTGCTCTCTAGCCATAAAGACCATGGGAAGAGGTGTGCTTCTCAGAGACAGACTCCCCCCGCCAGGCAGGCTACTCTCCAAGGCCCGACTTCACACTGCAGTCTAGGAGCAGCCTCCTTACCTGCTGCCCCCCATCTTTTATAAGGTTGACAGGCACTGTCTCATAGTCGATGCCTTTCAATGCCAATGCTAGGAGAAACCAGATGGAAAGATCAGGAAATCACTTCTGGCTGCGCTCCCAAGAACCCTCTCGGGGTGCCATTAGGCTGCTGAAGGGTAGTTTCTCTACACTGCCGGTGGTCAACACCCAGCATGGCACTCTCCCCTTCTCTCCACTTTCCTTGTCACTACCCATTACTCTATTGCACATGTACAACACTCTGCCTGTGTCATCCTCTGGGCCTCCGACAGGGCCCTCATGTTCCCTGGGTGGCGCTATGAGTTGAGTCGTGGTCCACTGCAGGTTCCTGGGAACAGCAGTGTGTCCTGTTCACCTGTGCCCCTCCTGGACCTTGAACAGCAGTGAGCAGGGTATGTTTATTGGAGATGTGCACTATTTCCTTAACAGGGCATCTAGGGGCCAAGGGAAGATGCTTGGGAGTCATGCAGAGCACACTGGGTTAATAAAACTCTCTATTAAGAGCAGAACCTTTCAAAACCATCTTCTCTATTCTCAGGGCTCTTTAGATTCAAGGCGGGCACCGGTCTCTTTGGTGGTCTTGGAGCCTGTGGTGACTCCATTGGGCAGGTGTCCTTTCCATCCCCTGGCAAGGTAAGGGTAAAAAATGTCCGGTGTACCCCTTAGTGAAGAAGACTGCATGCACACATGGGCATTAAGATATGGTGGGAGCTGTTCCAAAGGAGTGAGGGAGAATGGGGCATGTCACAGAGTAAAGGGAGCCTGGGATAGGCCAACGTCCTCCTCAGTGCTGGTCAGCTCCACTGGGACAGTGGGACAGCGGGACAGTGGGACAGTGAGTGTGGCTGGGGTGCAGAGGGAGGGGCCGAGGCAAGCGGGCCCCATGAACAGCACTCCCACTGCTCTGGCTTCTGGCTCAGCAAGGGCAGAGACTCTGCACCCATGGAAAGGAACGTGTTGTTGGAAGAGTTTCTCCTGGCACCCCATCCCCCTGCTTACTGATGCTACAAACTCACTGTGGGATCGTGGGGACAGGGATGGGCACTACTGAAAATGGCTTTGCAGTTAGGGCCAAGCTTTTGAGACAGGCTGCTCAGGTTCAAATGCCATCGCATTTATTTGTTAGCTGTGTGACCTTGGGTAAGTAATGGGCCTCTGTGCCACAGTTTCCCCATGTGACAAGCAGCAAAGTGTAGTAGTTAAAAGCACAGGTTCTGACTGGGGATGTAGCTCAGTGCTAACGCTTAGCATGCTTGGCCCTGGATTTGATCCCAAGAACCAAACCAAGCCTAACAACATGAGTTCTGTAGCCAGATTATTTGGTTCAAACTTCAGCTTTACCCCTCGTCAGCTACATGGTGGTGGAAAGTTATTTAATGCTTCTGTGGGATGTAAATGTACAATACAGATTGTGAATTGGGAAGAAACTATTCAAAGACAAACTGTGGTGGGGGGAAAGGGGAAAAGAAGAAAAGGAAAAGGAAAAAATATATGTATACCCAAAATAGGATAGTTAAACAGCAAGCTTCTTTTAGTTCCTTGAGAGGAATGTTTTGTGCCAATATTGTTAGAACAAGATATGCCTATATCTTATATGCTGAATAACTACAAAGATAATATATAATGTGTCAACCATTGTAATGATTTGACTAACCTGTTTTGAAACTCAGTTTCATGGTTAGATTTTTCTTCTTTTTTCCTCTTTTCTATACTTCTTTAAAATAAAAAAAAATATATATGTATATTTGCATACATATATATTCATGCAAGTTAGCTAAGATAATTGTACTACTAATTCTATTCATGGAAAGGAGCAGTTTTGCTTATATTGATCCATTTTGCATGCCTACATCTGGTAATCTGAACAACTATTTTGAAAATAATATGCAATATAATAACCATTGTTAATTTCCTTCCATCTAGCTTTGAAATACTGTATCATTTTCTTGTTTTTATTTCTCTTTAAAGTTAAAAAAAATTATCCACAACTAAAACCACAAAAAACAAAAACCTGTGCCTCAATTTCCTTATCTGCACAATAGGAGCAAAAACAGTCCCTCCTCTTAAGGTGGTTGAGGTTGAAATGGTATCAGGTACACAAAAACACTCATGGCCAGGTGTATTGGCACCTGCCTGTAATCCCAGCACACAGGAGGCTGAGGCAGGAGGATCACTGTGGGTTTGAGATCAACCTGGGCTACATAGTGAGTTCAAGTTCAGCCTGAATTATATAACAAGACCCTGCCTCAATCAATCAATCAAAATAATTTAGAAAAAAAACCACTGAGCACCGAGCTCTTCCTCAGTATGAGCTGCTGTGGCTATGACCCCTGGCAAGGGTGGTGTTAAGCTGAGGGAGAAAAGGGTCCAATTTAAGACTAAAGGAGCGGGCCCTAGTTTCTGTTTCTCTAAAGCCTCTGTAGTTAACACCAACCTGTTCTGTTTAATTTGCCAGATTAAATAAGAATTGAGGGAGGCCAGCTGTTTCCCTGCTAGTTACCAGGGTGCTCTGGATTTTGTGAACCTGCGCGAAGCACGGTTGCTAAGGGGCCTTTGAGAGCAGCACGCGGAAGTGGAAGGCCCTTTCCTTCCACCTGCTACCCTCTTGTAGGACTTCCTGGGTAAGGGATCCAGGGGACCGGGACGCTAGTTGCAGGGTGAAGCCCTCCCTGCCTGACCGAGTACCCCTTTTGTTCCAGGCCAGCTTTGTGCCCGATTTCTCCACCTCACCCCAGCCATGTGCCCAGCACTTACCGATTCGAACTCTCCACGAGCAGGAGCTTCGGAAATAGGAATAGAGAATGGGCTGAGGAGAGAGAGGGTAAGGGCACATGTTAATCCAGGCAGGGTGGGTTTCCAGCCTCCGGAACTCGCCAGAAAGGAGGTCTCAAACACCAGCCTGGGGCCTCGGAGCCACCTGTTTCTTCACATTATGTAGGACCTTCTTTCTCAGGTCCATCTAGGCAACTCAGGGCTGACTCAGCGCTCTCAGGGTCAGGGAACTTTAAAGTCCTGTGAGACCCCCTCGGTTCCCAGTTATGCTGGCAGGAATTCCTGAGGGTGAAGTGGCTCTACAGGGGGCAGCAAGTGCCTGCCTCACCTTGCTGGACTCAGTCATGGTGCTGGAGTGACCCTTGGTCTCTGGAGCAATGTCCTTCTCATAGAACTGTAGGGCAGGGAGGAACCCTGAAGGGGTGTGTCCCCTGAGCCAATAGGGGAGCTGCTCTCAACAGAAACTTTGACTCTGGTCAGCAAGGGCTACCCTTGCCAACCTGGAAGTTTGCGCATGCTGCTGGTGGAGCTGAGGTAGGACAGAAGTGAAAACTAGGTAGAAAGGAGAAAGGAAATCAAAACTTTAAAAACTATACTTAGAAGAAAAAAAAAAAAAAAAGCTCCAGAATACAAGCCCGGTTAATTTTTCCCTTTCTTTCTTCTCCCAAACAGTAAACTTGGGCAACTCCCTTTTAGCTACAAATGGGTTTGACCCTTCCTTTTCACTTGTCCTCTTTGACACATGAATCCCACCCTTTTGGGATTTCCCATGTGAAGAGTCCATTTTCTCACTGTGGGTGGGCCATCCTCTCCTACCCACTAGACAAATTAAGACTACTACAGATTATCAAATTCCACAATTTCCACCACCCAACACATAAAAACAGTTCCCAACTGTATTGTGCCTCACCTGTTTAATCCAGCACTCCACCCTTAGGGGTAGCCTATACTGTAAACCTTTGCCTGATAGTGGCCCTGAAGCAAGGCCAGCAGATTGGTGTAGCTGTTAGTTTCAAACAGGAGCCTAAAGAGAATTCTTTCTGTGGTCTGTTGACCATTTCAGAACTTTGGAAATGGAATGGTCAATTCATCAGAAAGAAATAGCAGGTGAGTATGGCGGACTTTGGGGCGCCTGCAGGGGAGAGACCCTGGCGCCTTGGGACCTGCACCATGCGGTTGACTCCGGGTGCTGAGAGAACAAGGAGCTCATCCCCTCTCTGGGGGGCGGCTGAGAGTGTGGCAGACTTTTGGCAGCCCGGAGAGAGACCCTGGCACCTCGGGACTTGCACCTTGTGTTTGACTCGAGGTGCCGGGGGAACAAGGAGCTCCTCCCCTCTCTGGGGGGTGGCTGTGATCCTGCCGGCAGTGTGGGCTAACAATCAGACATCTCATGTCGTCCTGTCCCCTGTTCCCCCTCCCCCTCCCCTCTGCTTAACAAGTGGGAGCCAGTGAACTACACATCTTGTGAAAAGATTGGCTATGTTATTTAGGTATGAGCTCTCCATATGCAAAGATATGGATAACCACTTGGAAGAAAACAAGACACAATATGACAGGTAGTGAAGACCTCTGGTTGTCTAGCTTTGAAATTTATGCTTTCTTATGTCCCGTTCTGTTCTGTTTTGTTGTTTTAATTTTACTCCCTTTTAAAATAAAATAAAATAAAATAAAATTTAAAAATCTTTGCCTGATAAACCTTTTTTGCCGCTTACTGATGTGTCCTGAAAATTACTTTTCCATGACAAAAGTCAGCAAATCTACAAACTTATTTTCAAGGGGCAAGTTAGGTTCCTTATTTCAGACACTGGGACCCTTCAGATACAGCCAGGTCTGGCATCTTGGGCAGCAGTGTGGTTTTATAGGCAGCTAAGTTAGGTAGAAGTATTACAGGCTGTCAGGGCATTCCTTGAAGGCCAGATCTCAAGACAAAAGATAAATGACTACACTAACATACCACCCCACGGATGAACAGCAATGATTGATATTCTAAACAGGGATCAATCACCTTAGGTGGGGGACCAAAACCTCTCTGGCCCTTCCCTTCCAGGGAAATTCCCTGTTACCGTACCTGACTTACACCTGACTTGTTTCCTCATTGTATCAATATTACCTACGTGCCTGTAACTGTAATCTTGTTGGTTGACCATAGTTTTGTTCCACCTTATACCCACTTTGTGATTTTACTCCATAAAGCTTCCCCTGAGAAGTGGGCTCCTGGGTAACCCACTTTGTGGGTCCCCTTCTGTCTCTCTTAGAAGCTTTCTTTCCCCAATAAATATATTCTGCTCTTAACCTTTGTTGTTCCTTAGAATCTATTCTTCAATTTTCAGGAACATGAACTCAGCATATTGGACATCTAGGGAGAGGGGAAACGAAAGGGAGAGGAGGGAGAGAGGAAGTGGGGGGAGGAAATGCAAAGGTAAAAACTATTACAACTGGCTGTAGGTGCATCTGTTGGAAGCCTCAAGATAAAGGCCAGGCCTAAGATAAGTGTTAACACCTGGTCTATTAAAGTCTAGTTAGACACCAGTCACCTCAGTGGGTGACCAACATCTTTGAACTAATCCCTTCCTGACCATCCTAAATCAGGGACCTTCAGTACTGTGTAGACCAACCAACACCTGAGGGCCAGATAGGGTTCTAGGGGCTGCCAACTGCAACCTGACCTTTAAGGTGCACTGTCTTATCTGCCAGCTACTTTATGAGGCCAGCTGGGAGTCTGCAGGATTGGTGGATGGAAGTAGGAGTATGCCATCATACTTAGCTCCAACTATTTTTTAAATTTTGTGACAATATAGCTAAGTCGCTAAATTAGCCAGACTAGGTTCAGAGTTGCAATCCTCTCAGCTCCCAGAGTGCTGAACGTTTGTGTCAAGAACAATAATTTTATTATTTATTTTGCAGTGTTGGGGATTGAACCTAGATCCAAATAACCAGCATAGCCAGCATCCCCTCTATGAGGTGGGTTCTGTAGGATGTAGATAGGATGGCCCCAGAAGTAGGTAATCAGACTGTGATCAGTTGGTTGGTGGTTTAGGAGAACCCAGATGACCTGCTGGCGCAAGTCACTATCTAGACCTGATAACTGTGCTACATGAAATGGACATAGGGCAGATGATATTTACACTTCAATACTGTAGCCCAGATGAGAAACAGCTAACGTAAAGAACATAATCCTGGTGAGCAGCTAACATGTTTGGATCAGTAACAGCCCTTTACAGATTGCCCAATCCATGATGCTGTGGATACCCTGGACACACTGCGAGACAAGGCAAAATGAGACCTATAAAAACTGTACTGGTAAAGAAAAAAGTGGGCCTCAAATAAATGGGGTCATTCCCCCAAGGACAAGCTGTGAGGCCACTGAAGGTTGGTGAAACCAGATCTGGATGGGCACGCTGGTTGCCAGCCTGGCCACAGATAAGTTAACAGGCAGCCTTTGGATGTGTTGTTTATTCTATGGAGACAGTTAGGCCTTGAGAAATAATACTGGACAATGGGCCAAGACCAGAAGGCCAAAATAGTCCCACTAAAACAAAAAAAAAAAAAAAATGACACTGGTCTCTTTTTATCCCATTAGGAGGCAAGCTGAGGTGCCTGGGTCTTGGGGGTCCCAGATGACCAGAGGCCACATGTGAAAATGACTATTTACTGGTCCTCCTCCCAAAATGTACAACGTGTACTAACACTAATGGATACTGGAACTGAGTCAATGGTAAAGTATGGCAACACAGACCGTTTTACAGGATCTACTGAACACATAAAAGGGTATGGTCACTACATCATGGTCCAGAAGGCCCAGGTGACTTTGGGAATAAGCCAAGTTCCCCAGGCCTGTATGATGTTTGTTTCCCCAGTTGCTGAATACATACTGGGGATGGACATACTGATTGGTGTGGGACTCAGGACCATGCAAGAAGAATTCTGATTGCAAATTCACATGGTAAAAACTGTAGTCCAAGGTCATCGACACCATGCACTGGTAACTCTCTCACAGGCCATATGGGTTGTGTTATGAAACAATACCAGCTGCCTGGAGGTCATAAGAGATAAAACAGACTGTCTTGAAATTTAAAAACAGGTGATATGCCCTTCACAGTCCTTTCAGTTCCCTAGACAGCCCACACAGAAGCCAAATACATCATCACAAATGACTGCAAAGTCTCATCCTGACTTTGGCAGTCAGGACCAGTTTGCCTTCACTCCAGAGGACAGGCAATGGACCTTCCAGATGTTGCCAGAAGGCTATCTGCATAGCCCAACTTTGTGTCATGACCTGGTGGCCCACCTGGGGCAGGCTACACTGTGTGTCACTGTTTTGTATTGATGTTATGTTAACCTGATTGTCTTACAGATTTAAAAGCCACCATGCACCGTCTAAAAAAGTTGACATGGTGGGGGGGGGACCCATAAACAAAAACAAGATCCAGGGACTTAGCTTGTCTATTAAATTTTTGGATGTTATATGGTTGGGTTACACCAGACCATGACAGCATGCCAGTTACAGGCATATATGGACTTGCTAGGTTTTTGACAGGCATACTGCACCTAGCTACTCTGTACCCTTTATATCAGATCACTAAAAGGGGTCACAACATGGGACTGAACAGATGCAACGAAAGCTGCTTGCTGGATAGATGCAATGAAAGCTGTTTTTCAGAACTCAAAAGAGGGCTATTACATAGATGCAAGCCCTATGAGTCATTAACCCCAACCCGCCATTTATCCTAACTGTAAATGTGTATGACAATGGATTTGGCTGAGGCCTATCACCAAAACAGGGAAAATAAAAGCACCTTCTTGGGTTTTGGTCACAGGAAGCCCAGAGCCAGCACTACCTAATTAAAAAACAGCAATGTTAACTGCAGCTTTACATGCCTATGAGGAATCAGGAGATCAAAAAATGGGTATAGACAGCCCATCCCAAGAATGGAATGACACAAGCTCCCACTCTCACGCACTGGGGGACACACCTCCAACAGTGGGCCTCTCTCTCAGCCTGCGGCAGCTAAACTGGCAATGGCCCAGGGACCCATCTGTAAAGACAAACTACAAGACATGACCTCTAGTCTTTATAAAAATAAAAATAAATAAACAAATAAATAAAGGACCTCTGGCTGACACCAGATATACTGATGGGTCTAGCCATGACTCAAACCCACAATGGACAGCAGTTACTGGTCAGCCCAAAACAAAGGGATTTTGCTTTGAAACTGAAATAGGCAATTCAAGCCAACAGACAAAGTTGTAGACAATGTGATAACTTAGGAATAAAAAAAAAAAAACTCTTACATAAGTATACAGATAGCTGGGTCATTTTTTAGGGGGCTGACATTCTGGTTGCTGGCTTGGGCCACTCAAAAACAACAGATAGCATGTCAAAAATTGACAGGTTCAGCCCTGGATTCATCATTCCAGAGTCAAGAGGGCCCATCCTGATGCTTGCTGGAAGGCCTACTCTGGTAAGACAGCTTCCCTGAAGATTACCCTGAGGAGACAACACACTGAAAGCCCTGCCCTCATCACCCCGTCAATGCTCGGTGGAAGACTGAATGGACATCATACACTGGAATATCTCCAGCCTCAGTGTGCTGCTGTTCTACTGAATTCTTGGTCTTTTCCTCCTGTTAGTCTTGGTGTTTGCTGTTGCAATTTAGACTATGTCCCCAAAAGATTGGGGAGAGCTGGCAAAGGTTATAATTATTGGACTAAGCACTATTAACTGTTTACAATGATTTTCCTGTGGCTAACCTGCTTAAACATACTGGAAACATAATTCAGGACAATGGGAATTCAAAATTCAAATTTGTGGTTCAAGTCCTGTTGTGACTCTTAATCAGACCAGATGGAATCCTTCTCAACCTAAAAGATACCTTTATTTTCATGCATGCCCAGCTCAGGCTAAAACAGTAAATTGGAAAAACCATCGCTATTCCACAGGATGTGGATGATTAAACTGGAAATAAAAATATCGCTCCAAATAAGTATGACTGTCCAGAATGGCGACACCAGCAAGTACTGCAAACCTCCTTTTCCATCTGACTTCTGTCCAAGGTGGGACTGTCATAAAATGGGCTGAAACTAAAGACAGTTTTATAACCCAGCTCCCTTTGAGTCCAATCTGCCAATGGGGAACTTATAATCCCTTGCAGTACACTATTTTAGATCCCTCCCATCAAGACTGGTCATCAAGTCACCAAATGAGTCCAGATAGGTGGACAGGGATGAAATCCATAGATTGTTCTAAAAACCATAAAGGTGTGGGTACCCCCATCTCACACTAGAGTTCCTTCTCCAAGACTTCCATTGCTCCCATTGGCTCCTGTATCTGTTGCTAATCACACAGACCTTTGACTCCTGACGTCCTGTGCCTGGTTATAGCACTGTCCAGATTCTCTAAGCTGTAAATCTGGAGTTGGGTAATGATTATTAGCTCTGTGTACCCTATTGGGGACCTGGCCTAGATCCCCAGTCTCCCAAATGAGTGTATGGTGAAGGCTTAAATAAGTGAGATAAGTGGTGTGATTTTTAAGGCTCCAGGAGGATCAAAACCCTCTGCAGAGTTTGAGACTCTGGTGGCTAAGACAAGGAATGTCTCTGGGCAGGTGGTATTTATTTTTTTCAAACAAGGAAAGGGTTAGAATGGACATGCAGGAAACTGAATAGATCGTGGGAGTGGTTCAAGGAATTTGCCAAGTAACAAATAATGTTTAATTTAGAACTATTACGAGACGATCTCCATGTTGTATTTCACTACAGGAATGAAAATGCTTGTAGCTAATCTTTATTTAGCTAATTGGAGTCAGAGTCAGGTCTCAACTATGACCTTATCTTACCCTTAGAGGCATCTCTTTGCTCTCAGGTTGGCTGGGCCATACCACACCCCTGCACATGTGTTCAATTTCCAGTTTCAGTAGCTCCCAACAGTACCCCTCTCAGTCCTTACCTATTAAGCTCTGGGCCTAACCAAAAGGACTCAACTCAATTCTACAAGTGCCTCTGATCACTTACTTCAGTGTTGTCCCATAATGGTATGGGAAAAATACCTCCCGCTTCCTGGGTTCCTCCAAAGGCCAAAATGCCTCTCCTAACTGTGTAGATATGTTGACTGTAACTTCAGGTTCTCTAACAGCTCCTCATGGACGTTTCTTTGTTTGCTCTGATGGAGTTCATTAAGTGTTTAATATGGCTAAGATAAGCCTCCATGCAGTTGCTTTTCTGGTTCCTGACCTCTGTTTACTCAGGTCAGCAAGGCCCTACACATATACCAGTCACGTTAAAAGTGTGACCCTGTTACATTGCCTATTCTAAGGGGGACAGCAATAATAGGGAGCTTAATCCTTAGTGCTACAGCCATGGGTACAGGACAACATCAAGTGATCAGATAATGGACTTTGCTAATATACAGACTTCTGTAGACCACATTATAAGATCAAATAGATTCTTTGATTGCAGTTGTCCTCCAAAATAAAAGGGCTTTAGATCTCGTAACAGTTCAACATACAGGCATTTGCCTTTTCTAGGAAGAAAAAATTCTATCATTATGCCAACAAGTCAGATAATGAGAAAAAACTCCTGTCAGCTCCAGAAAGCATCTGGAACAGAGCTACAAACGCAATAGTAGTTTCTTCTTGGCTGGAGGCCCTGGATTTTCTTTCTTCTTGGGCAAGAACATTGTTTGGGTCAACAGCGGCCATCTTGACAATTATGCTTGTAGGCCCATATACAATTCAATTTCTGACTCGGTTTTTGTCTAAACGACTTGAAGCCATACATGAGCAACTTCTCTTATAGGCCACTTCCTCCTATCAGCATCTTAAAACTGAGGAAAATGAGTTTTCCATATAAAACAGACAGAGCAAATGTAGATGCTAATTTAATGCAGAAAAAATTTTAAAACTTTTACTAATCATATTTCTAACACTGTTCAAAGATGAGACTGGGAGACACAGCCTGTTCCTGGCTAGACAGCTACAAGCCTGACGAGCTCTGCACTCCGGGTGACAATTGCAACACAAGTCTAGCTCAGCCAGGAAGCAATGTTTCTGTTGGTTCCGAGTTCCCGAGTTATCACTGCAAGGGCATGTCTGCCCAGTTTCAAACAACGATGGATTCTTTCTTTATATTGTACGACAGTAACTTCATTTAGTTGCTGTTTCTGTAGTACATTCTACCTAGCAAATAATGTCAAAGATTCCTGTAACCAACCGTAAGATATTATGTTATTCACCTTTCACACTTCCTTTTGGAAACATAGATAAATGATTGGAAAACTCCAATCACTGCTGATGATTTGGAACTGAGATTCCCGTCTGCCTGCTGGCTTAATAAAGATGTCTTCTAAAGTTCTTCTGGTGCTGTGTCTCCATTTGGCCTGGTCCTGAACTCTACATCATTAAAGGCGCCACAGCCTTCCCTCCTTCTGATGCTCACTTAAAAAGCAAACATCCCTGGAAGGCCATCCATTAACTGTTAGGCCCGACTGGCCGAAAAACGAGCACGCAGAGCTGTGTGGGACCATTAGGTTAGAGACATAAGCCTTAGACGGTATCATGAATTACTGGCAGGAAGTAGGTATACAAAACCACGAGCTCAACCTGAGAAGCACGCTCCAACAAGCGCGCGCCTCGGACCCGCCCCTCCGCTGTCCAAGTGCCCTCGCAAGCAGCGCGCAGGCGCAGAACGAGCCAGGCGCGGCGCACGCAGGGCGGGTTGGGAGTCGTTGTGGGGGCCGGGGGTCGAGGCTGAACGGCATACCCTTGGCCCCACCCCTGCTATGCTGCACGTTTCTCCGGGGATTTGTGGCACAGACCTTCCCGGTTTGCATCTCGGACTTCAGGCTACCCCTCTTCCGGCCAGGAAGGTTCGCGCCCGCTCAGCACTCGCCAGCGCCCGAGGCCCATGGAAACGCTCACGAGTCGGAGCGCGGCCCGGTCTGCGGGAAGCGAGAGGAGGTGCGGGATGGACGTCCTTACGGCTTCGGGGTGGCCCCGCCTCGCCGCCCCGCCCCCCTGCGCGGTGCAGCCGGGAGTTGCAGTTTCCTGAGTCGGTCCTGTCGCCCTCCCGCTCTCCCGCCATGCTCTGCGCCTCTGGCCGCCTCCTAGCGGCCCGGGCGGAGACCTCGCTCCCTGCCCCGCCCGGAGGCCGGGGCCCAGCGCTCCGATACCCACGCAGGGAACTACATTTCCCAGGGCAGCCCAAGCTGCCCCCTTGGGACTCCTCGGCGGGGCGGCTGACGAGACACAGCGCGTCTCCGCACCGCGTCATTCTGAAGTGGGGGAGGATGCCGCCGGCCGTGGGCAGAGGCCTGGCCGGGTCAGAGCTACGTCTTCGAAGGAGCCGCTGTGGGTCCCGGGCTGCTAGGGCTGTGGGCCGGGACGGGGCCATCCAGGCCGCAGCGCGAAGCCCCAAACCGCCGCGTCAGAGCTCGTGGCGTTTCGCGGGGGCGGGCCGGCAGGCACTGCTGGCTCTGGTAACGCTGCTGTCCTTCGCCACTCGCTTCCACCGTCTGGACCAGCCACCGCACATCTGGTGAGTGATGGGAGGGACTGGGCCAGCACCTTGGCAACTAGGAGGGAGGGACGCCAGCCTGTGATTGGCCCTCAGGTGGAGGGGGCGGGCTTCATAGACTGAGGGGCGGGTTCGCCGTGGGGGGAAACTGAGGTTTCTGGTCCCTCTGTTGTTCTGGTGGGGGACAGTGGGACTCAAGATCTAGGGAAGCAGTTCTTATGACTTACAAGTTATGCTGGAGGGTCTCACCTGGCAAATTGTGATTCTTCTAAAGATGCTTTGAACTTTCTGAAGAGATTTGGAAATTTGTGGTACAGAGTTTCCAAAGGCCTGAGCTCCTCACCTGCAAGATTTTCAGGCATCTGCAGAGAGGGAGATTCTTTAATTGGTATTTTCATCCTACAGAGCTGAATAGTATGGCTGTCCAGGGGTGGTTACAAGGATCCCAGCAAGTAGGTCTGGGGTTATCCTTGAAAAGAGGTTTATTTTCTTGAAAGTTTATTGTATATGACACAGCACTGGCTTGAGGCATGCTGGGTTGAAGCATGAATAATCATATTTCATTAAATAAAGTAACACGGTCTCCAGCTGGAAGAAGGAAAAGTTTTACACAATTTGATGGGAAGGGGAAGTTTTGTACAATTTGATTGTCTTGCTTTGTACTGCAGGCTGGCCTGGAACTCACTATGTACCCCCGGCTGGTCTCAAACTCACAGCCATCCTCCTTTCTCAGCCTCCTGAGTGCTGGGGTTACAGGCATCTGTCCTCTTTGTATGCAATTTGAAAGTGGTTAATCTGTATGACCACAGAGCAGTTCTGTATATTCTTAGTGTCACTCAGAAGAAAGTGTAGAGGATGTCAGAAATGGAACTCATGTCAGAAAAGCAAGTAAGCAAACACTATCAGAATTGCCCTGTGTGGAAATTAATAATAATGAAACATTATTGTTTTATGACTGCAGGACGAGAGGATGTGAGATTCCTGGGTTAGAGACCAAGGACTTTATTGCAGGAGGCAGGATGAGTATCAGCATATTGGAGTCAGCCCCCAGCCTCCAGCCCCTCAGAGTGATACTATGGGCTTGAATGGATGACTGCACACCAAGGGAGCTGCCCTGATGCAGAGGAGTGACAAGCTTGGGGAATCTACTACTTTATTAGCAGCTCTAAACAAGCCTGCTTGTCCTGGAGTGCGAGATTCCCTCACTCTCAAGGCAGCTTGCTGCAAATACAATTCTGAGAAAACGCAGGCAGAGCCTTGCATTCTTATATTCAGCAAGGTTTATGGATGACAGGCACTGACAGAGGCCTGTCTTTCCTAACAGTACTTCTCATTCCTTGGTCTTGCACTAAACTGGCTTCTAGCAGATTTCCGTATGAATGTGCTACTCCTTTGGCTATTCTGATTAGCCTGGCTGATATAGGCAGAGACCAGATCTGTTCAATTTGTCTCATACAGCGTGTAGTTAAGGTTTCTGTCAAATAGACTCTAAGCAATAGGAAGCCAACTTTTGGTATTTATCTCAACTATGCCTACTAGGATCCTGGATTCAGCCACTGTAAATAAGTCCTGGGAGACCAGTGAGTCTTATTTCAGACAATAGGGATGTAGTCTAAGGCCGGTTTATTATCCATCATGACCAGTGTGTGGTTTAGCTTGATCTCTGATCTTTAGTATTGTTGCCAATAATTTCAGTGCCCCCATCGTCGAAAAATAACACAACTCCTATTCCCAAGAAAGAACTTGTAGCCCATTCTTCCTTACATACTAGCATATTGCCTGAAGGTCACTCAGTTTAGCATGTTTTGTTAAACTTTGTTTGGATCACTATCACATTGATGTAGATCACCAGTACATTGGCTGGTTAAGCTACATGGGCAGTATTCTAGGAAAAGCATACAATTTTATTAGTCAGATTGATAGAAGTTGTGCATGTGTGGGAGTTGGTACGGATGTCATTTGGCACCTCAGAGTAGTTTAAGACAGGCTGTCTCCACATAAGTTTTTCTTATTATGATGAAAAACTCAGCTTCTGGTTAAATTGCCAGCTTCAGCTTGACTTAGGTGGCCCATTGAGCCTTTTGACAGGGTTTCATATTGAACCTAGGAGGAAACAGAACATCTTTTGTTTCTTTCTACCTCTCCCAGAATCTAAGGGGTTTCTTCTCCAGGTGCTAGCATTGCTTCTGGCCTGTCACTGTTACATAATTAGTGTGTCCCACTATAGTTCCTATGTCTTCACCTCTTCTTTGGTTGACCCCTACTAATGTCCAGACCATTTTGCCAGGAGCATTGCTAGAAAATTGACAGAAACCCATTATTTCTTCTGCCTGGCACTTGTGGGCATCTGTGGGGAGAGTTTTTTTTAAAAAAGCAGTGTATTCAATGTAGTAGTTACTATTTTAGGACTGAATCTAGTACCATGCCAGTCCAAGGAGACAATCCAGGTGATTGAATTAGAACTTAAGTTTGCATTCTGTCGATCCTTTGCTGCCCTTCCCAGCTCATCTGGGGTTTTTGTAAGGGGGAAGAAAAACAAATCATGGTTGGGAAAAATCTGTTTTTGAAAGTAAACATGTAATTCTGCACTACTTTTCTGATCATCACCCAGTTGGTGGCCAAGAGATGAATCTTCTGAGTGACTGCTTTATTAGGGCATGTAGACCAGGAGGAGGTGACATAGATGGAGTTAGAATTCACTTTGAGATGATTTCTGAGAAGACTATTTAATCTTTCACTATATCAGATGCTTGTGGATGATAAGGAGCGTGGAGTATCCATTGACCCATTGTTGGGTAGCCAGTGTGACAAGGTGTCCCACTGTCAGACTATAGATGGTCTAAAAATCAGAAAACCTAACAGTTGAGTTTCACTGCCATAATGGCATAGCCAGAGTCAGAGGACTGGACTGGATCAGCTACATCACTGTAACCTGAAAAAGTACCAGCAGCGGTGAGGTACCAATGAAAATTCCAGAGTTAAGAACAAGGTTTTAATATAGTTGGTATTTTCACAGCCCTTTGGATTGATGCCCAAAGTGTTTCTTCATTTACCACAGAGACAAGCAGGCTAGTTTTGGGCAGGATATGTGGATGTGGCTTCTGCTTCAGAAACCTATGATCCTTTACTTTGCGCCCAATCCATGGTGGTGAAGGTATTTCTATGCCTGGAACATTGATAAATCCAGGTGACTCTGGCAGCATCTGGATGATGCAGGCTTGATCAGCAGCTTAATTCCAATTAGTTCTGTCAGAGAACTGGGCCTTACCATGGGCACCTACATGAGTGAGCCCGACTATCTCATCAGTAGACAGCCTGTTTGTTTCCATGGTTCTCAGCTCCATAGTGGGCACCTGTATCTCTCAGTATTTAGTCTTCCAAGTGACATATCAGACACTTTAACATTTACTGCAGTTGACCATCCAGAGTTGTTACTGGGGCTGAATGGGCTGCTGCTGCCCAGTGGACATTGTCAGCTTTTAACTTAGCCTGTCAGTGAAGTAGGCACAAGAATTTTGAGGAACCTCAGTGAATCAAGGAATCCACTGAACCAACATCTGTACTTCAGAAAGTGGAATGGAAAGTAGTTTCTCCAAAGAGGGAAATATCCCTCTAAGTAAAACCCAGGTGGGCAGGCTGGCAGTCCTCCGGAATATACTGTTTCCATAGGACAGTGAGGCTTGTTAAGCCCCTTCCCTTGTTAGCTGTAAATTACAAGCTAATACACCTCAAAGTGGGAATATCAAGCCAGACAGTCTTGAGGCTTTCGTGGGTCAGGTGCTCAATTTCAGCAAGAGCTCAGTACAAGTACAGCACTTTATGTGGCACAGATGCTCAACACATGGTCAGATTAATAGTTTAGTGTAGTAGGTTAATAATTACCTTTTTTAAAAATGGTTGCACTTAAAATCTATATTTAGCAGGTAGCGCTGTTTCCTGGTGAATAGTTTGTTAGTATTTCAACAGCCTTAAATCTTTCAAAGCTGTGATTTCTTTTTGCCTTTCAGGGATTTTTTTATTTCTCCTGGATCACTAGGGAGAACAGGATCACTTCTCCACACACAGCAGTCCTTGAATGGGATAATCCTCTTTGACACTTGGTGAATCAATACAAGCTGTGTGTTCAGCAGTGGATGCCATAATAGTACATTGAAGTGCTCCAGAGAGCCCTACCCTCATGGGGAACGTGACTCAGACCCTATCAAATGAACCTGGGCATCAGTCCCTTTGGACTGATGAGTCTGGTAGGCCTGCATCAGGCATAATCCAGAGATGAAGCCATTTCCCAGCTGGAGGGTAAGGGGAGTGATGGATGCAAGGGATGGAGAGAAGCTTTATTTCTCCTTTAGCCCTTCACTAGGCTTGGCACCATTTTTCCCTCATCATCCTTCCTTGTGTCCAGTGGGCCCCTGAGTTTAGGGGCCCCTTTTTTTGTAAGTCCATGTACTCACTGCTGATGGCTTTCTTTGCAGTCCTCGATGCCTTTGGTGATCCCTGTGCCTAGCAAATCCTTCCCCCATGGGACTGGGTAGAGTGGAGATCTGGCTGTACCTTTAATCATTGTACTCTTTGAAGAAGCTGAGATAGTAGAGGGGGAGAGATCAAGGTACATAAAGGAACAGAGTAGCTCTAACCTAGTATGTAAGACATGTTCACTTTTGGCTTGAGCACACAGCTAACTCAAGGATCTTTCAGTGTTTTTGTTTTGATTTAAATTCTGTATTGAATAGCAGAATCCTTATTGCTGCATCATTTATAGAAGCTTTGAAGACTTCTTGACTCAGCAACTGTGTCCATATTGCCTTTTTAATATTTTTACTTTTTATTTTTTGTGGTACTGGTGATTGAATCCAGGACTTTCACACTAAACTATTATCTCCAGCCCTTTTTTATTTTTTAATTTGGAACAAGGTCCTGCTAAATTGGCCATATTGGGCTCCAATTTAGCATCCTCCTATCTCAGCTTCCCAAAGTGCAAGGACTACAACCGTGCACCACCATGCCCACCTTCCATGTTGCCTTTTGACTAGGCCTACAATGCTTGTTGCTTAATTGTTATAATCATACCATTTCTTTCTTTTTGCTCAGAGGAGAGTAATTAGTAACCAAGGCAGCTGTTTCAATCCTCTCTGTACCCATTCTGCTTTTTTCTACTCCATTGCTCACCACTTGACAAGAACATTTGCAAACAGGTTCTAGGGACTCTTCTCATATCCCTAACTCAGGCCATGAGGGCCCTTGTCCTTTTTCAGAAGGCTGTGTCTCTTATCATCCTGTTTTCATCATGGCCTGGGTTTTTTGGTCATCATTTATTTTTGGTTTTTTAGCTTACTTGTAAGCCAAGCATTAACCTTTCACTGTTTCATGGATGCTTACAAACACAAAGTCCTGGATCAGAAACAAACGACTTTCTTTTTCATGGAATAGCAAGTAGGATAAACATCAGTATGTTGGTATCAATCCCCCTTGCCTTAGAATCCCATGCAGTGTATGGACGAATGCTTGCACACAGAGAGGGTTGCTTCACAGCATACACAGGAGTCCTATATTGAGCTTGGGACTCTGTTGTTATATAGCAGATGTTAAGGAGGCTGCTTTCTGTGCCAGAGGAGATAGTAACTTCCCCAGGGTTGTTTGCTGCAAATATAACTGAGAAATGGCATGGGTATAGATATGTCAGGACCTTGTGTTCTTGGCATAATCTGCAAGGCCTGTAGGAGCATGGAGAACTGTCTCTTCTGACAGAAGCAATGAAAGCAAAGAGGAATGTGAGTGTTGCTACTGATTTTTCTTGGGAAACTTTTGAAGTAAAAATCTCATGTCCTTTTGTTAGTGTGTTTCCAGATAGACTCCAGAACTAACCACAAATGTTGGAACAGCTTAGACAGCGCCCAGTATGTGTCTTACTTTTGAGTCTACAGAGTTGTTCACATGTATTATCAAAGTTGAGCCCTAATACCCTTCTGGGAGGGGGGCATAGCAAATACTATTATTGTCTGTATCACGTAGATGAAAAAAGAAGACTGAAGAGAGCAAGTGATTTCGCCACATTACGCTATTAGTAAGAGATGGTGCTGGTATCAGGGGTCTACTTTCCACAAATCTTATGTCACATTGCTGACAGGGTGTAGTTCAGCTTGACAATAAGAAGTTACTTCTTTTTGTTATCACCATCCTTTTGTTCTCACCTCGTGATAGTATATTTAACTGGTGCAGAAATAGATTTACTTATCTGCTCCTATCCTGGGCTCACTGAGTTAAACACATGCATGCATGTGTGCGCACACACCCACACGCCCCTATCCAGTTTTAGGAAGAGTGTTTTTTGCCCCTAATGTGGTAGTTGGGTAATGCCTGCTCATAGAAGATGACCTGGGATAGATGCTCAGTAGAAAGTGCTCTGCTTTGAGCTGCAGGGGAAAAACATCAAACAGAAATGGCCAGTCTTTGCAGGATGACTTGGATGCCTTCTTGAAGTCTTCATGTATGATATGAAAAGGTTAATGTGGCTATGTAGAAGATTAAGGCTTTGTGTTGTGTTTGAAATTAATATATTAGTTTCACTTCTTGGCAAAATAACTTGTATAACAAGAATGCTTTATGGTTTTTTTTTTTTTTTTTTTTTTTTTTTTGAGACAGGGTGTAGTTCAGCTTGACCTTGAGGCTGGCCTCAAGCTCTAGGCAGTTCTCTTGCCTTAGCATCCTCATTGCTGGAACTGCAGAAATGCACCACCATGATTGGTCAAGAATGCATTTTAGACATGCTCTTAATTTAGGAGGAAGACTCAATTTTTATATAATGGTTTATGTATTGGCTAGTTGATCATAGTAAGATCAGTCAGTTCACACTTACAGGTTATTCAGCAAAGGTTGATGAGCAAAATCTGTCTTCTGTGACAGGCATGGTTGAAAGACTGTCTAGTAACCCAACAGTGTAGTGATGTACATTTGAATTGCAAACACAGTGTTAAGAGTTAGAAGGTCATAGATTTAGAAGAACTTTTTTTTTTGTCTTTTTGAGACAAGTTCTTGCTATGCAGTTCAGGCTGGCCTTGGGCTCACTTTGTAGCACTTTGTGGCTGGTCTTGAACTTGCAATGATCCTCCTGCTTCAGCCTCCCAAGTGCTGGAATTACAGGAGTGCACCACCATGCCCAGCTAGAAGAACTTTTTTTTTTTTTCTGGTACTGGGGATTGAACTCATGACGTTGCGCTTGCCAGGCAGGCGCTTAAGCCACTGAGCTAAATTCCCAGCCTGTAGAAGAACACTGTTACTACAAACTTTTCTGTGTTACAGGAAAACTCTTATCATTTTAGAATTAATAGATAGAAACTCAAGATACAGAATATATTTGAGTTAAATTTATGGTAACTGCTTGGTAAATATTTGCTAACCTTTTTCATCTATCCAAATGATGGTTAATAACCAGATTAATGTTTTGCCTCTTCAAATCATTTGTGTCAAAAGTTTTTTTTAATCCAAACTTTATCTAATCCCAGCACTTAGGAGGCTGAGGCAGGAGGATCACCACGGACTACATAGTAAATTCAAGGCCAGCCTGAATTACATAGTTAGATCCTATCCTGTCTGAAACACACACACACACACACACACACACACACACACACACACTGCTTTGTAATTAATTGCTTGAAATTCATAGCTCTTGGTCTTAACTATAATTTTAACTGTGCTTTATTAAAGTGTTTTGTTTTTCCTTTAGTTGGGATGAGACTCACTTTGGAAAAATGGGAAGTTACTATATCAACCGCACCTTTTTCTTTGACGTGCATCCACCTCTGGGAAAGGTGAGCAGTGTGGTAAACAGCTGTCATCTGGGAGGATGGCCCTTAAGGGATGGAGCCAAGTGTCAGTTTTGGATGTCATTTTTGAACTTAAGGATTCCCTGACAGAATTCTCCAGTATTTCAGAACAGCTAGTTTCAGAGAAAAATCTTTGGTGTTTTTGGGATGCTTTGGGATCAAAAATGGAGAGAGGCCTATCAACTAATAGATGGATGAACAAAGGTAGTATATCCATACAGACATATGATTCAGCCATGAAGAGGAGTAAGTTCTGACACATGCTGCAGCATGGATGAACCTCAGAGATGCTATGCTAAATGTAAGAAGCCAGACATAAAAGGTTGCAGGTTATATGATTGGAATATTCAGAATTGGCAAATCCTTAGACACGTAGAGGAGATTGGTAGTGGCCAGGGTCTGAGGGATAAGTTTAGGGTGTGGCTACAAGTGGTATGGGATTTCTTCTTGGCATGAAGAAGGTGCTGGATTAAGTAGTAGTACCTATACGTAAAACTATGAATTGTACACTTTCTTTTTCTGGTTTTTTTTTGGGGGGGTGTGTGTTGTTGTTATTTGAGACAGGAGTCTTGCTGTGTAGGTCAGGCTGGCCTTGAACTCCTGGCGATCTTTCTGCCTCAGCTTTCTGGAGTGCTGGGATTATAGGTATGCACCACCGTGCCCATTTTGTACACTTTAAAGTGGTGAATTTTATGTTGCTAAGACTTAACTCAGTTTAGAAAAATAAGTGGAATGTATTGCATAAAACAGAAACACTTAGAGGAGTAGGAGCTGTCTACAATCTGTCCACTCCTTCCAGTGTACACATTGTTTGACTTGTTCCTCTCACATTTCACAGAGAGAAATTCTACCAGTTAGATTTCATTTTATACTTTTAAAAACAAGTACCTCTGATTAGGCCCTGGCATTCACTCAAGCATTTCTTTCTGACTGGAAACTGAGATGTTTGGCAGCAAGGGGACAGGAATTTGCCTGTGAGGAGGTAGGAAGTGATCCTAGAGCAAGTGGTACTTGGGATGAAGGCGGAGGTGGTGATGGAGAGAGGCGAGGGCAGTGGTCTGTGGCAGGTGGGCCTAAGGAAGCATGGGAACACAGGTACTAGAGAGAAGATCTTTGCAGGTTGGAGGGAGAGAGAGGTAAGAGAGGGAGAAGTCGCCTGTGTTTGCTTTGATACTGAGGACTGAACTCAGAGTCTTCACCTTGAGCTATATCCCAGCTCGTTTTAAACATTTTTTAAGACAAGGTCTTGCTAAATTGCTAAGTTATCCAGGCTGGACTTGAACTTGTGATCTTCCCACCTCAGCAGCCCAGAGTGCTAGGGTTATAGGCATGTGTGTGCCACAATACACAGTATAAATAGCCTATTTTGAAATTGGTTCTGAGCCCAGGAAAAGTTAGTAAATATCATGCCTCTTCCTGTCTACTTTATAATGCACCACAATAAAGAGAACAGTTATGCATTTCCTCATGTAAGTAGTCTCAGAACAACCCAATGAAACAGGTACTGTTGTAACTCCTTTTTTTTATTGGTTTGTTTGAGTTTTTTTGAGACCCAGACTCACTATCTAGTTCAGATTGGCCTTGAACTCAGGTAGCCTAGGCTGACCTTGAACTCATAGGGATCCTTCTGCCTTAGCCTCCCAGAGTGCTAGGATTACAGGCATACACCACCACTCCCAGCCTGTAGCTCCATTTTGCAAATTTTCTTCCTCTTCGTCTAGGGGAAACTGTGTTTCTGTTCCTCATTTTCTTGTCTGCTCTATAATCCAGGAGTGTAGCCACTTGGTCACTTTTCTCTCTTTTCATTGTGACTTGAAACCTCACTTTTCGATTTCCTAAGAATCAGTTTTTATCCTTGACCTCCCCTAAGAGCTGTCATGTTTTATTTCATAATAAATGAAGACTGAATGTGAGAACTCTTCACTGATCCTGCCCTTCAAATTGTGGGAGCGTTTCCTTCCTGAGTGTTTAGTCTGTACTCTTCCCAAAAGCTGAACCAGAACACAAGAGAGGATTTGTTTCAAGCAAAGGGCTCTACAGACAAAAGAGTCTTTACTCTGTAGCAGCTGCAGGAGAAAATGCCACATTGGCCACTCCCTCTCTGGACAGTTGTCAAAGAAAGCCAGAGTCTGTGGGTGCAGCTGAAGGGAAGATCAGAGGACAGGGATTTCCTCCCAAAGGTCTCTCATCTTTTTGTTTGTTCTTTTCTCCTCAGATGCTGATAGGTCTTGCAGGCTACCTGAGTGGATATGATGGTACCTTTTCTTTCCAGAAGCCAGGGGACAAATATGAGCATCACAGCTACATGGGAATGAGAGGAGTAAGACTTCCTGATTTGATGTAAAATTGATGGAACCCAGGGGGCCACACTCAGTCAGAAGTGTCATAGGTAGAAACCTGGGGTGGTGGCAGGTGTAAATAAAGGGACTTTGAAGGAGAGAGGAGGATAATTAGATACATCTCACCTCCTTGGTGTGGAGATTTAGAACTGATGCGGCCAAGAAGAAAAGAGGAGGCCACAGATAATACAGAGATTGCATCCAAGCAAGCACACACTGTCATCTGCTGCTCTTGCCACATTTGCCTTCGAGTTCACATTGGAGAGCAGCCTGGTCCAGGCAGTCAGGAGTGGCCTGCAGCTTTTCCATGGTCTCTGTACTGGCACAAAATCTGTCATTCCTTTCTGCAGACAAAACTGCTTAGATAATACCTGCCTTTCCTTAGATTTTTGGTAACCCTACACACTATGTCCAGCTTCCCGCTTCTTTACCTACAAAGGTTTCAAGCACACATAAAGAGTTTTCCAGTGTTGTTTTAAGGGAGACCAAATATCTGCTCCAATTCTTCTGATTTCCAGCACCTGCTGTGATAGAACCTGGCAGAGCCTAAATATTCAGCTCTCTGGGAATCTTGAACCTGTAGCTTAATGAAAATTTCAGAAAACTGACTTCCAGCCTAGAACTCTCAGAACAGTTTGATTTACAAGCCCCTTCCCTTGAGGAATTCAAAGCATTTTAGATAAATGGCTGTGTGCTTACTTGGGCTAATCATTGGATAATTTACATACTCATATCATGCCATATTAAACAAGGAATCCCCTGTCCTCAAGTTTGTGTTTTTAAGTGGTTTTTGTCTTCATATAGACTTTTGAATACCACATAGTGTATACATTTGGGCATAGTGTGTACACCTGACTCACTGTGAATGTGTTAGAGAAATTGAGGCCAAACACAACAGCCCCATTCAGTCTCTTCGCACTAGTGTACTTGGTTTCTGTTTACAAAAAATGACAACATAAGGGTGAGAATTTCCCTTTTCCTTGTGCTTGCCTACTTACTATTAATGGGCAGGGTGAAGGGATGGAAGAAGGCTGATAAGTTAAGAATCCATTCTGTAGATTAAAGAGTGTTTTCTAGTGTGACTGAAAAAAAGAACCAGGGAGACAGTATAAAAATAAGGTTAGAAGGTCCAAAAATGTTAAGATACTTTTGAAGAGGTCTTTCTCAGCTAATACCCAAACTAAGTACAAGATTAGATATAATTTAACGCTTGAAGCAGTATTAGAATCCGATGTTTGTCAGATATTTCTGCCATCCAAGTACTCACCAGGCCTGACCCTGGTTAGCTTCAGAGATCAGATGAGATCCAGTGCATTCAGGGTGGAATGGCTGTAGACTGTCAGATATTTCTGTGAATTAATAAGCTTTTAGCCTATTTAATCTTCAGAGTAAAGCCCTGAGGTAGGAACTTTATTTTTTCCTTTACTCAGGTGGGGAAGCTGAGATAAAAGATGTGCTAGGGTAACAGCTAGCCGCATTGGGGTATTGTTCCAGTTTCAGACCAGCTGTGTGTGTTCCTGCTCATAGGAACATACATTGCTTGATTTGATTTAACCCTTCACTGTTACACCACCCTTTTCTACTAACACTCTATGTGACTTTAGAGTCAGCAGAGGCATACCTTTATCAGTGTCCTCCATTTCAGACATTAGTCTGTACCAAGTTAAGTAGGTCGTTCATGCTTAGCTCCAGCTTATTTATTTAACAGCTGCTGTATTCCTTCCATAGTTCTGTGCATTCCTTGGTTCCTGGCTGGTCCCCTTTGCCTACCTCATTGTATTGGATCTGTCCAAGTCCCTCCCAGCAGCACTGCTCACTGCCGCCCTTCTCATCTTTGGTAAGTTGTTTTACCCTGTGTATTTTTGGAAATGGGCTACTTCACTGTGAGGATGGCTGGAAATTAGTGCATTAAACCATCCCATCTGTGGCTCTAGTTCTTCATTAACATGAGGATCAGGTAAAATGTATTACCAGTCTCATTTCATTTCCATACTTAACACTTTGATGTAGCAAGCCCTCACATTGTTAGAGTTGGCATGGGTAATCTCAGGCTATATACCACTTCCAAGTTTTCCACATTTTTGAGTTTTGAATGGATAATAAAATGTGCGTAGGGGCTGAGGATATAGCTCAGCAGCATAAGTGCCTGCCTGGCAAGTGCCAGGTCCTGAGTTCAATTTCTGGTATCCCCCCAAAAATGTGCATGTGTGTGCATGCACCTGTGGTTGTTTTGTTTTGTTGAGATAAGGTCTTACGTGCAGTTCAAGCTGGCCTTGAGCACACTGTGTAGCCCAGGCTGATCTCAAACTCTTAACAATCTTCCTGCTTCAGCCTCCTGAGTATTGGGATTACAGGTGTATGTCACTATGCCCAGTGCATGTGTGTGTTTGAAGGAAGCTTATTGTTTGAATTTTGCTTCTCTGAGGTTCATATTAAGATTAGAGTGCATTCCCCAAACTAATTGCAACTGAATATAATGGCAGACACTGCAAAAGTAATGGTGTGGCAAGAAATAGCAATGGAAATTTAAATATTTTTTTGTGGCTCTTCATATGGACAACTGAGAGTTGATTGCAGAAGTTGATCTAGCCCTGTTCTTGTGAAAGCGAAATCATGACCTCATGGAGCTTAACATTTGAAGAAGTCCAGAGCAGTTCAGGAGGACATTTTAGAGTTTGATTTTGCTAGATATATTACTTTATCTTGATGGATATATTGCAGGATTATAGATGGCATCTTCTGACTAGTGATTTTTTTCCTTATATCTTTAATTTTTTCTCTCCAGTTATTTATTTGTTTAATCATTTGTTCCTTTTTTATTCAACACCTGTTTCTCAAGCACTTACTCTATGCAGGCCCCTTTTATTGGCCTCAGAGGATACACTGGTGAGGCTCTGTTCTCACAGAATTTATCCTTGAGAGGGGCAGGCAAGTAAGCTAGTACATTAGTAAGTCTTCAGTATAACATCTTAAGCAGTAAGTGCAGTGTAGGAAGTAAAGTTGGGTAAAGGTGGAGTAATAGGGAACAGTACTACCTTACAGTGGGCATTGAAGAACTCCCTGAGAAGGTAGCTTTGAACAGAGGCAAGAGTGAAACGAAGGATTAAGCCATGCAGAGTTCTGAGGAAGAACATTCAGCAAAGGGAGCAGTGTGAGTAGTAGTTCTGGTACAAGGCATAGTGGAATCAAGGAACAACAAGAAGGCTGGTATGTCTGGCAAGGGTAGAATGAGTGAGACAGAGCGTATTGGGAGATGAGGTTGGCCCGGGTAGGGAGACCACACAGGCTTTGGCAGCTGTCATGAGAATTTGTTAATCTGAGTGAGATGAGAAGACTTTGGAGGGTTTAAGCAGGGAAATAAGCTTTAAGATTGAAAAACTCACTCTGGGACCTATATGGGAAATCAACTTCAACAAAGGTATCGTGTAAAATGATCAGACTCTGTCTTAGGTATATGTCATTTGTGGCTACATAAGCAGGATACAAATGAGGAAGAGACTTGCCTTATGGCTGCGCTGAGTGAATGACGTGATCCTCTGTGTAGAGGCCCTAGAAGAGTGTAAGACTGCTTCTCATCATTTGGGTATTATTGTGCCTCAGAGCTGTGGCCTTCTACCCTGGGATGAGCCACTGGTGACTCAGTGGCCCCTTTAAGGGCTCACATACAATTAACCAGGGGAACTGTTTTTTTACTACTGGGGTATTTGGTTTTTAGGGGCTTCCCCTTTTGACTCTGCGTTTTGACTAGGGAGCTCATGTTTTTCAGATACAGGATGCCTCACTCTGTCCCAGTACATCCTCCTCGACCCCATCTTGATGTTCTTCATCATGGCTGCCATGCTGAGCATGGTCAAGTACAACTCCTGTGCCAACAGGTCAGAAGCCCCATCTTTGGGAGGGGAAGGTCAGAAACTGTGGCTGCCACAGAGGTTCCACCATGGCTAGTGCTGGGGTGGATGTCTAGAGGACCTGTCTAGAAGCTGACTTTAAAGCAAATATTTGTCTGTCTTTTTTGTTTGTCTTGTTTTTTGGGGTCTTTTTTTCTGTCTTTTTAGATTGTCTGTTTTGTATAATAATAGATTTTTAAATGTCTTCTATGATTTTTTTCTTTTCATGTAACCCTGAGAAAATGTCAGTTGTCTTTTTAAATGAGTATTATTAAGTTTATAGTGGGGGTACAGTTAGATAGGAATTTATAGATACTCTGGAGAGGTCTATTGACTCCCCCACCCATGCTTTTTAAGCTGTCCCTCAGCACCAGTGCTGGTTAGGAGACCTGGGACAATGTATCGCTCACATTTAGCATCCTAGAAGTGAGGACACTGGGGTAGACTCTGTCTAGGCCCTATTTATCTCCCTGCCCTTAGTGGTTGCATCCAGTCCTGACCTACTGATGAGTGGTCCATACCAGCCCAGAGGATCCTTCCAGGCCCTGGTCAATTCTAAAGCTTATGTGGAGAGTGTGGTCTGCTTCCACAATAGTTTATTCTGGATTGTCCTTCTGCCTCTGAGGAGAGCAGATGACTCAAAAGGGCTGGGCTCCCCAGGCTTTTCCAAAAGTCAGCTGGTTTCATTCATGGCCAAGCTCATTAAGCCACATTATGCTCATCACACCTGAGCTGGTGACTGCCAGCCCACTCTAGCTTTGGTTACCTTCTGCTTCTGCCACATCTATTTCCACCTTCTTTCACCTTAATACATATTATGTGCCAAGTACTATACTAGGAGCTAGAGATAGTGGCTTTAAGGAGCTTCCATTCTGATAGTGGAGGCAGCCAGATCATCTGAAAATTGGACTACAGTGTACTGTTTATTACAAGAATAGCAAAATATTGAAGAACATTAACCTTGGAGCTGATACCAGGGTTAGATCTATGTTCCACTGCTTCCTAGCTGTATTACTTGGCCTCTCTATAACTCAGATTCCTCATATGTAAAAAGAGGATAATAATGTTCTCTACCTAACTGGGTTGTGATGAAGATTAGAAGAGTTCACATGTATATAGTACTTGGTATAGGTTCTGACACATAGTAAGCACTCAACAAATAAACACTGGCTTTGACATTTGTGCCCAGAGGTGACACAAAGGAGAGGGGATAGCATAATGGACTTACTGAGATTTCCTTTTTGCTTCTACTTGATTGGTCACTAGTAAAGAATGAGCTTGCTGTATATCTTATGCCCCGTACTTAGCCAAGAACATTATGGACCCTTTCCCCAGAAAAATGTCCTAACTTTCTCTCACACTGGCTGACCTACCATTTTAGGAGTTTCACATCATCTGTGCAATCATATCATTGTTCCCTGAGGTGAATAACCCCCAAGGCTCAGGGCACAGCAGAACCTTCCTGAGCCAGAGGACTTCTGCCCTGTCCTACTGCCACTCTGGCTTTCGAGTTTGGTTCTAGCTGCCAAACTGAATTCTTGTCCTGTTTGTTTCTAGGCCTTTCTCTGCCCCCTGGTGGTTCTGGCTGAGTCTGACTGGCATCAGTCTTGCTGGTGCTTTAGGGGTCAAGTTTGTTGGCCTCTTTATCATCTTCCAAGTGGGGTTAAACACGATTGCAGACCTGTGGCACCTGTTTGGAGACCTCAGTCTTTCACTGGTGAGAACCCAAGTGCTGGTTGAAATGTGTTTGCTTCCCAGTGTTGCTCAGCAGGAACCAGTGGTCATTCTCTGCCTCTGCCTCAGGTGGTAGAGTGACAGTGTCCTGGGTCTTAGCTGGGTTGACCTAGCCAAAGGCTGGAGAAGTATAAAGGGAGAGAAGTAACAGCTTTGGGATTCTCTTTTGGCATTTGTTTCCATACTATCATTTTACATATTCTGCAGTCTGTCTAGCTAAGGGAATCTGTTCAGCCTGGGTTCATGCCAGATGTGTAGCAGACACTGACTTCATGAGACTTTAGGTAAAATGGATGGGACAACTCTGAACTCAGTTTCCTTTTCCTGACCCATGGGCTTCATATTTGGAGGCCAGTAAGGGCCTTATGATTTACTGTATTATCAGTTATTAAGGACCGACTGGTGTTAAGCACTATGCTAAATACTTTACCTTCATTATCACATTTAACCCTCATAATAATCCTGTGAGGTGGGTAGCTCTTGCCTTGACTTTACAAATCAGGAAGTTGAGATGTACAAATCCTACAGATAGTAAAAGGAAGGTCTAGGACTCATACTTAGGTTGACTAAAGTAAAGTAAGCACTCCTTTGCCTACAGTGCTTCTCTGTCATTTCTGAACCAAACCCCTAACACGTTTATTCAGAAAATATATGGAGACCATCCACTAAGTGTGAGATGCTGGGAATACACAGAAGAATAAAACGTTATTCTTGCCTTCTAGAGTCCATGGTGAAAGAGAGACAAATGAGTAAGCAGGCGATTATAGTCCAGCTCATAAGTGCTGTGACAGTGTGTGGGAGGTGCACTCCCTGAGGCCTGAAGTAAGGCAGGACCCAGTTGGCCACATGATGGTAGGGCTGGCACAGTACAGGGAGGCATTGGAAAAGTACAGGGAGTTCAGTGTCGCTGAATGTGGCAGCCACTGGTAAGCAGCAGCTGAGCCTTATTTAAGATGCTGTGACAGTTCTGGGTGCAGGACCTGGAGAGGCAGCAGAGGGCTGGCCCATTTTAGTGCTTGAGTGGGAGTATGTATATGTGGACTATTACAGAAAGAGAGACCTAGGGTTTCCACATATTCTCTCCTATCAACTATTTTCATGATTAGAGCTTATATATAAGAACATATATAACACCATGGACGTTATAAAGAGTAATAGGGTCCCATGTGCCCACTACCCCATGCTGTCCTCTGTTTGCAGGTCACTGTGGGAAAACACCTGATTGCTCGCATCCTGTGTCTCATAGTACTACCTCTGGTGCTCTACATGGCCATTTTTGCTGTTCACATCATGGTGCTGAATAAAAGGTACAGCTGGAGTTTCCCATTGTCTTGGTCTGGTCTCCCTCTGGCTCCTAAGCCTGTGGATGGGCCATGTGATTTCCTGGGTCAGTGGCTTGGATAATGGAGGCAGGGGCAGGAACTTTTCTTGTTTTCTTTTTTTTCTGGTATTCTATCATCTGAGTATTCCAAGAACTTAGGCCAGCACTTCACCCTGAAGAAAGCTAATTTCTTGGTAGTCAAACTGCCCTTTATCTTTAAGCTGAGCCCCTTGTCCTAGGTAAGGAAGAGCACCATGAAAGGGGTGGGGCAGGAGTGGGGATAATAAGCACTATAACATGAGCACAACGGCTCTAACTTAATAAATACCTGCTAAGTGCTAGGAACTGTGTTGAGCATCTTGTATATATGACCTCATTTAATCATAACTATTTGTGAGTTCTGTTTTTAATCTCCAATTTATAAGTGAGGAATTGGGGCTAAACAAGGTTAGGTATATTTCCCAAGTCACCCAGCTAGTAAGTGACTGTGTTGCGATTTGGACCCCATTTTCTACAACTCTGTCATCCACTCTGTCCCGTGATACTACGCTGCCATTCTGATTTTATGTCTTTTAAATTAACTGAAGGCTCCTGGGAAATCACAATTTTCATTCCATTAACTTGGCTTCTTCTACCCATCATCTTCCCACAGTGGACCTGGTGATGGTTTCTTCAGTTCTGCCTTCCAGGCCCGACTTTCAGGGAACAACCTTCACAATGCTTCCATCCCCGAACGTGAGTATTTTAGGCCTCCACACACAGTAGCAGGGGGATTTCCTGGGAGTTGTATTGGAAGACAGAGGTCTGATTGCTAGA
Source organism: Dolichotis patagonum (assembly GCA_004027295.1). Taxonomy (NCBI): domain Eukaryota; kingdom Metazoa; phylum Chordata; class Mammalia; order Rodentia; family Caviidae; genus Dolichotis; species Dolichotis patagonum. The sequence goes on along the minus strand of PVJX010012038.1, from coordinate 7,188 downwards.
GTTATTTTAGCATGTAGATGGCAGAATGAGAGAAAGACCCAGTATTCTGGTAAGAAATCTCAGAAGTGAGTCAGGTCAGTGCAGACGAAGACATCCTGAGCACCAGGCTCTTTGACCCACGGAAGAACTCCTTCGTGGTTGCCAGAGCCAGCTCAGTGAGAAGGTCAGTCAAAGAGATTCGTAACAGCAGAGATCACCAGGTTAAGTGGTCAGCTTCCACTGCAGTGTTCTGTGACTGCTATTGAGTCACTTGTTTGCAGACAGTAATAAGTAGAGTTTGGTACAAAGGATCCCCATGCTGTGTGACCACTTGTGATAAGCATGTGAAAGAGAACACAGGGCACTGGGGATTGAGGTTACTTCTGCTGGACGGTTGGAGGGATCAGAGGTATATGTAGTGGGTTGCCTTGGAGTCAGACCCTGGAAGACGGGTAAATTTCAAGAAGTAGTGGGTGGAGAAGAGGTATTATTGAACACAAGGGAAGGTGTGACTAAAGCTAAGGACAGGGCAAAACTCCAGGCACAAGTGACATGCAGAAGGATGCTGAAATATAAGTTTGAAAAGACAGTTTGGACCTATAATATGGGATTTTGAGATGTTTAGTTGAGATTTTAGAGACATGGCGAAGGTCTTTAAGCAGGCCAGGAAGACTACGAAAGGGTGATGACATCTCTGGAGGCATGTAGGATCGCTAGGGAAGAAACGGGTAGAAGACCTTCCTTGGGAAGCAGTTGCAGAGACTGCTGCTAGGCCTAGTGACAGCAGCCACAGAGGTAAGGCAAATGAGTATATGCTAGGGAGATGGGTCACGGAAGGGAAAAAAGAGGTATGTCACTGAGGACGTGAGTACAGGTGACTACTTGGTGATGGCAAGGCCCACATATTACTCGTTTTTGTCTCTCCGGTACTTTAAACGACACCAGAGCATTGTGGGCCCTCCACGATGGTAAAAGAAATAGGAACTAGAAAAGTAGGAGGAAAAATTGATTTAGAAGGGCAGATGCTGAGTTCCACAGCAGAGAGGTTGACTTTGAGCTAAAAGCTGTGCAGGCAGCCACTGGGCTTGGGGCTGATGCTTCCAAAGGAGCCAAGTAACAAGGTAATTGTAGGAGTGGTTAGAAAGAGGAAAAGAGCAGGGCTGAGGTCAGATCACTGGTGAATGCCAGAGGAAAAGGAATGAGGGAAGCAAGCTTCAGGTGAACAGGAAGCAATAGGGCCAAGAAGGGGGAACAGAGAGCATTTCAAGAAACAAAGGTGATCCATCAGCACTCAGCTGCAGGTATGGGTCGCATGAGAATTGGGAAAAATAAAGCTACAAAGTTTATGAATTCCTAGTTGGCTATTTAGAAGGCCTCACTCACTGTGATCTTAAGTCCATCATCCTTTTCCTCCTTGAGAGAGAATGTATCGAACCCTTCCCTGCGTTCCCTCAATGTCACACATTGTCACACCTTTGTTTGAGCACTTGCTCATTGCCCTGTTCTTGTCAGTGTGTGAAGCTATCTTCCATGTAGGTAAGTCTCTTTACAATCCGCAGGCCAGCCTCCTCCGCCTTTGGCTCTGTCTTCTGTGTAACTGGTGCATTCTGTTGGTCTGCATCAGTGGTGGAGCAGGAGACCTGTTGCAGTGCAGTGGTAAATGGCAGGGGAGCTAGACTACAGGGATGGAGAAGAGGAATGGTAGTAAGAAAAAGAGTCTGCTTAGTAACCAAGGCCTGCAGGACGAAAGAATGCGCTTGGAGAAGTGGTTTACCCATAGTTGTTTTCTTAATTCACAGTCGAAAAAAAATCTTTGACATCTTAAAATAGTTATTTCATATAGTACTAGATTCAAAAGGCATAAAGATGGCTGGGGATTTAGCTCAGTGGTGTAAGCACCTGCCTGGGAAGTGCAAGGGCAAGGTCGTGACTTCAATCCTCAGTACTAAAAAAAAAAAAGGCATAAAGAGATGCAGTGAAAAGTCTATTGTAACAGTTCATTATATTATTATTAAGTCCCTCCTAGGCAGGGAAGCCTCTAGCACAATAGCCACTCGTTTGTTTCTTCCTTTCCAGATCTGGCTTATGGTTCTGTGATCACAGTGAAGAACCTCCGGATGGCCATTGGCTACCTGCACTCCCATAGGCACCTCTACCCTGAGGGCTTCGGTGCCCGTCAACAGCAGGTTGGTGGACCTTCTGTGCATTAATGCAGCGATGCTGAACTGTTTGCCATGGCTGAACCTGCATTCTCTTTCTCGTTTCCCCTTGGCTTGTGCTGTTTCCCTACCTGGAGCATTGTTATTCCTGCAGGCTGCTCCTCTTTCCTCTGGTTAACCCCAGCTTCTTCAGGCTGCAGTTTGTGAGTTCCTCCCTGTCCATTATGACCCCTCTTCCCTGGTAATGGGTTAGGTGTCCCTCTTAGGAGAGCTTTCTCTTACCTCTCCAGATCTCCACATTCACAAGGAATGTGACTGTTTACTTCCACCTACCTTTCCACTGCTTGAATGCTCACTCCTGGAAGGCTGAAATGCCTGGCATGGAGCCAGTAAGGTGTATAGTGTAGTATAGTATAGTATAGTATAGTATAGTATAGTATAGTATAGTATAGTATAGTATAGTATAGTATAGTATAAATTATGAATGCAGACTTGGGAACTAGACTAGATTACCTGCATTTGAATCCTGGCTTCATATAAAGTATGATTTTGAGCAAATTTCTTTATCTGTCTACATTGTCATCTTAGGGAGAAATAAATAGTACTGATCTCTATTATAAGGTGATTTTGAGGACTGAATGAAGTGATATATGCAAACTACAGATGTGAGGGTTATCCATGAATATTAATTGAATAAAAGGTGATGCATATTCATGTTAGGGAGTATTAGTTTTGGCCATGGTGTACAGTACCTGAAAGTCACAAGCATTATGGTGGAGAGCTTGGTAGGGCCCGGTGGGAAAAGACCTGTGTTACAAAAGACATTGGGAAAGCATGAAAGTTATTATATGATGGTGAGAATGTTTAAATTTAGAAAGATAACTCCAGTGGGAATGGAATCGATTGTAAGCCTAGTAGACAGTAATTATGACAAAAGAGAAGAGAGGCAGAGTTTGTGAGGATGGAGGAAGGAATTGATTCAGGAAACACTTCACAGGTGTAATGGCAGGACCAAGTAACAGAGCAGTGGCAGGAAGAGCTATGCCTGCCCATAGTTTGTATGTCAAGATGTATCAATAGAGAAATGGAGGAGGAATTGCTTTGGAGATGGGAGAGTTAGGCTTTGTGTCTTTAAGGCTGGGGCTTGTCTCTGGAGGGAGATCAGAGTGTGTATCATGTAGGTATAGCTCACAGGGGAGGGGTGGCATTTCCCAGAAAGGCTGTACAGGTACAAGAGGGGGCCCATGAGGGAATCCTGGGTACACATACAAGGCAGTGTCTGAAGTTACTTGGTGGAGCCAGTAGAAGAGGAGAGAAGAAAGGAATGAATTGGAAGAGCTTTGGAGGAGAGTATAAGGGCAGCGTGGATCTCTGGAAGAGGGAGGTGGTCAGCACTTGAAGTGCTATGGAGTTCTTAGAGGGTGAGGTCTGAGAGAGCCCCTGAGTGCAAAATTGGCCTATGACTGACAAGGAAAGGTTTGTGCAGCAGTAAGGGGGCAAGTCACAGGTGCAGCAGAACAAAGGAGGTAAGGAGGTAGAGGCTGTAGAGCTGTTATTGTGAGGCTTGCAAATCAAGTGTATCTTTTTACAAAATGACCAGTGTTTTCACTTTGCAAAAAGTTTTGCTATTCACGTGCTTTATTATCATTTCCTTTTTTAGTTACTGGAGTGTTGACCCAAGATATTGGACTTGAGTCGTCAGTGTCTCCTCCTGATGCTCTACATATGTCTGGCCAAGTGGTTCTCAGCCCTGGCTGCACTTTATAATCAAATGGAGAACTTTTATAGCATTCTGATACCTGGGCTCTACCACTGAGATTCTGATTGAATGATCTGGGGTGGGACTGGCCCATGCATTGCAAATTTTTGTTTTAATTTTAGCTCTCCAGATTTCATCACACAGCCAGAAAACCACAGCGAACTTCCACAGTGATACCTTGCTGCAGGTATCATGTAGAAATAATAAAGTTACAGGTGTGATGGCCAGAAAAAGGCCGATTTCTGAAAGACAGTAATTAAGCTTATTTCGCTACTTGGAACTCATATGTGCAGGTGTGAAGTTGATGGCAGTGTAGAGAGAGTATTGGGTCAAGGGACAGAAATGTCTTTGCTGACTCATTTGGCCTTTCTCAATTGTTTTCCTCCTCTGCAAATTGAGGAGAGTGGACCAAATAACTATCTCTTGAGTCTCAGTAGTAAATGTTTTTTGGTTTTGTTTAAAGAGGAAAAGTTTAATTTAAAGGTTTTTTTTTTTTTTTCAGATTTTTTGGAGATATATATATATATATATATATATATATATATATATAATCCATTTTATTCATAGATAAAAAGAAAAAGCTGCAACAAAATTTTAAAGTACATCAATCAGGGGGTAGTAATGGTATATACATTGTGCATTGTCATCCACAAATCATTCACCCAAGATATCTGCCTTCAACATTAAATGTTTTTAAAGTATAAAATTTATAAAATAAAATTAGAAGATATGGAAAAATATTTTTTAAAAAGCTACATGTAATCCAAGATCTGTTTTATTCACCTATTTTGATGTATAGCATTCTGCTATAATTAGATCCTGTGTTCCTAGGAAAACTCATGTTATTACAAATTCCATTGTAGAAACAAATGTTTCAGTGGAAAAAGGGCAACGGAAATATACTCACAATAAAGAAATAATTTTTCTTATATGTATTTTAATGGTAATGGCTTTTGTAAAAGCAAACAAAAAGCACTCTCCTACTCTACATCCCCATAGAACCTTAACAATTAATTTGTTTTGAGAAACAAAGCAAAAGCTGCTTAAAGCAGCCATAAAACATGCAAAAAAATTTTTTTAAATAAACCGTCATGCAAAAATCTCTGCAAGCATATTAGTTGTATCCAGTTGGGATTATGAAAACTCATATTGCAAAAGAAATGCTATATTTAAGTTGTTCCGGGTGTCTCTGTCCTTGTTTACAAATTGGCATAATTGTATCTTGGGAACATTGGAGTTATCTGGTTTGAATCCTGTCTTCCCAACCCATAGCTGTGTGGCATCAAGCAAATGACTTAACCTGTTTCCGTGGGAAACAAAAGCACCTCCTAGTGATAATGGTAGCCATTCTCACCAGCGTTACAGGAACCTTTCCCGAACTGCTAAAAATGATCTGAAGCGTTTTTAGTGACTATATAATAATATATCCCATGGCCATAGTATCATGTTAACTGTTTATCTATTAATATTCAAACCATTTCCAGATTTCCGCAGCATTATAGACGTGTGCATGTAAGCACATGCATACCTAATTTTTACAAAATTAGTGTGCCCAAAGTTGAAAACTCTAGGATGAGATATATATGGAACTTTTTAGTTTCACTTAGCCATGTTATAGAAAATATATCATGAAATTTTCATTTGGAAAGTTTGAGACATGGTCTTTATTTATTTATTTACTTTATTTATTTATTTATTATGCCTTTTTGAGACAGGGTTTCGCTGTGCAGTTGTTTGTAGCCCAGACTGGCCTTGAACTCTCAGCAATCCTTTTGCCTCAGCCTCCTGAGTGCACCACCATGCCTGGCCATGGTCTTAATTTTTAAAATGCATCATATCTACTCTGCACTTCAGACTGTTATGCAGGGTATCATGGTTCCTCCTTCTAGGAGGCTGTAACTTTAATACTAAGGTACAGAAACAATAGCCAAATCACAAAGACTCTAAATCTGGAAAGAAAGTAAAATCCAGGGTTGGGGATATAGCTCAGTGGCACAGTGCCTGCCTGGCAAGTATAAGGTCCTGAGTTCAATTTCTGGTACCCTCCCCCTCCCAAAAAAAGAAAGTAAAGTCTCAGCAGTGCTGCTTTTGAGCCCTTTTGGGAAATGTGGCCCGTTGGGTTGGTGGCTGGGGATTCTGAAAAAGGCTCAGCAGTGTTGGCTTACTGGGGGTTGTGCTTAGCCAGCTGTGATGAGAGTAATGAATTTATTTTCCCTCCCATCTCCTCTGCCCTCTGCCTCCATCCTCCCCCAGGTCACCACCTATTTGCACAAGGACTACAATAATCTATGGATCATCAAGAAACATAATACAGACTCAGGTAATATGGTCAGGATCTGCCACTTCTTATTTTATTACTTACTCTGAACCCCAGCATTTCTCATGCTGCCAAAAGAATGATACTGAGATAAACTTTCCTGGGTGCCATTGACAAATGTCTTCACTGATCTCAGCTGTCCTCTCAATTATCGAGCACCTACCGTGTTTCAGGCACAGTCATAGGCATAGGCATAAGCATAGCAGTTAAGCAGTGGGAAAACAGATTAGATCTTCTCAGCACTGTCATTTTGAAGCCATAGAACAGGGCCCCAACTTCTTCCAGGAAAAGGTCATCTGAGCACGGCATCAGGGACTGGTGAGTAGCCATGAGCAAGGATGTCTGACGGCTGTTCTCATTTCTCATGTAGAGCATGGCTTGCCTTGCAGAACCCAGGATGTGGTCTTGACAGGGTCAGAGTGCTGTCCATTGCTCATCCCTGGACTGGGTCAGTCCCTTCAGAATCTGAGGGCCAGCCCTGTGACTGGGCTTGTCTAGGTTAGTGCCTGGGACATACTCACAGCCTAACTGGTCTGGCATACATCTGTCAGACTTTCTGAATCTTTCTGAATTTGGTCAGGCAGCCAGCTACCTGCAGGCTGTGCCTTCTGCTGCAGCTGAGAACAGAGGCGCCTTCTTCTCGCTGCCTGAGCCCATCCTCACTGCCGATGTCCTGCATCCTTGGCATTCCCTGTGACTTCACCTGCCTTAGCCTGTCCCTAGCCACTGTTCCTGGGCCTCTGTGAAGTGGGCAGCTGCTCATCTCAGTTCACATTCTTTTTCCTGCCTCACCTCTTCTTACTGCCCTTTTCAGGCCAGAATCATGACATATGCAATCAGTGTCTTTGCATTCTGTTTATTTCCCTGGTAATACAGATTATCGTGCCATTGAGCAGAGTCTGGTTTTATACCCTTAAGATACTAGTACAGGGCAGGGGATTTAGCTCAGCGGCACAAGCGCCTGCCTGGCAAGC